>JASDQU010307714.1:103372-117420 GCA_032191745.1 Picea mariana
GGAAATACCTATTTGGTTAGAAAAACCTTATGGAGAGGAAGATTGCATCAGACCTCTATTAACACTTGAATAAGTAAAAGGAATACAAGAACAATCAGATGAACAAGTCTTAATCTTATTTTTGGCTGACACAAATTGCATTGAATACCCAAGGTCTTTTGCAGAATTGTCACATATTTTTAGTTCCGAATTTCAAAAAACTTGGCACCCTGATATCACTCAATTATACACTTTATCATCAACCTCCTCAGATAAGGAAGAAACTACTGAAATTATTGAGATTAGCCCAGGAAAACCTTTGTATATCAACTCTAGTTTGGAACCAAAACAAAAGACACAAGTGATTGAAATGCTCCAAAGACAATTTGATGCCTTTGCATGGGATTATGCAGACATGAAAGGCATTCACCCTGACACATGCACACATCATATCTACACTAATGACCAAATCAGACCAGTCACACAGCCTCATCGAAGGATGAATCCATCCATTAAAGATATTGTAAAAGAGGAATTGCGAAAACTCCTCCGAGCCAATCTCATATACCCCATTTCAAATAGTCGATGGGTATCTCCACTTGTCATAGTTCCCAAGAAAAATGGTAAGTGGAGGATATGTGTAGACTTCCGGGAATTGAACAAAGACACCCATAGGGATTACTTTCCTTTACCATTTATTGATCAAGTGTTGGATACCCTATCCGGAAAGAAGTATTTTCCGTTCTTGGATGGGTTTAGTGGTTACAACCAGATACAAATAGCACCCGAAGACCAGGAAAAGACCACTTTCACCTTCCCTTGAGGCACATATGCTTATAGGGTGCTACCCTTTGGACTTTTCAATGCCCCAACCAATTTTCAAAGAGCTATCCTAGCCATTTTCTCTGACTTGACCAATGATTGTGTGGAAGTCTACATGGATGACTTTACAGTCCATGGACAAGACTTCTAGGAAGCATTGGCCAGTTTAGAAAAAGTCTTGATTAGGTGTAAGGAAACTAACCTTTCCTTAAGTAATGAAAAATCAAAAATGATGCTCATTGAAGGTATTGTTTTGGGAAATCACATTTCCCGTTCTGGCATGAGAGTTGATCCGGCAAAGATTTATATCATCACACAAATCAAAATACCTTCCTCACAAAAGGAATTTCGCATCTTTTTAGGACATGCTGGCTACTATAGAAGATTCATTCCGAATTTTACAAGCTTAGCTACCCCTTTATTTAAATTATTATCCAAAGATGATGAATTTAAGTGGGATGATGAATGCCAAATATCTTTTGAAATTCTAAAACAGAAATTGTCAACTACCCATGTATTAAGAGGACCAAATTGGTCCCTTCCTTTTCATATCTGTACCAATGCCTTAGACATATCCCTTAGGGAAGTCCTTGGACAAAGAGAAAATCAAATGCCCTACACTATTTACTTCGTCAGTAAAAATCTGTCTCCAGCTGAAGTTAATTATACAGTCACAGAAAAGGAATTGCTAGCTGTAGTCCATGCTATCAATAAATTTAGACACTATATTACAGTATATCAAGATTGTGTACACATTGATCATTCAGCCATCTGATTCTTAATGAACAAACCTGTAACAAACCCTAGAGTTACAAGATGGCTTTTATTATTACAAGATTTTAATATCAGCATTATTGATAGACCTGGTAAAGATAATCTTGTGGTTGATTTCTTATGTAGAATGATTCACCTGGGAGATAATGCACCAATAGAAGATACCTTTCCTAATGAAAATTTATTTTCTATTTCTACATTCACTCTATGGTATGCAGATGTCGCTAACTATCTTGTGACAGGGAAGATGCCTTAGAAATTGTCTCCTAGAGAAAAACAGAAATTAATTCAACTAAGTGAAAATTACATGTGGCATGATGATTGCCTCTACAAAACGGGACTAGATTTGGTGATCAGGAGATGTGTAAGGGAAGATGAAATTCATGATATTTTACAAGCCTGCCATGATGGCCCTTGTGGAGGACACTTCGCAGACAAAAGGACTGCTTACAAAGTTTTGCAATCAGGTTATTAATGGCCTCATATTTTCAGAGATGCTAAAACCTATGTATCCAATTGTGATGAATGTCAACGAATGGTTAAACCTACTGCACGAAACCAAATTCCACTTCAAGCCCAAGTAATCATTGAACCATTCAAGAAATGGGCATTAGATTTTGTAGGGCCCATTAACCCTACATCTAAAAAGAAAAAGTATATACTTGTATGCACTGACTATGTGACTAAATGGGTTGAAGCAAAGGCTTTACCGGCTGCAAGTGAACAATCAGTGGTAGATTTCCTTTTTAATGATATCTTTACTAGATTTGGTGTACCGCAAGAAATTGTGACTGATCAAGGAATTCAATTTACCTCTCATCTAGTCAAAGTTGTTACAGAATAGTACCAAATCAAACACATGAAATATACACCCTATCATCCACAAGAAAATGGACAAGTAGAATCCACCAACAAAGTTCTTGAGTCCATTCTCAGCAAAACAGTACAGCTACACCATAAGGATTGGGCTGACAGATTATTAGAAGCCTTATGGGCTTATAGAATCACTTGGAGGAATACAACAGGACATACACCCTATGAGTTAGTCTATGGGAAGTAGGTGCTTCTTCCCATAGAATTTTAGATCAAAACCTTCAAGACTGCAGTACAAGTTGGCATGAACTTGGATGAATCCCAACAACAAATATTCTTGCATCTTAATGAGTTGGATGAAACCAAGCAAGAAGCACTTCAAAGGACTACCCTTATTCAAGAACAAAGAACAAAATGGCATGACAAGTATCTCAAAAAGAATAATTTTCAACAAGGAGACTGGGCCCTATTGTATGACAGCAGATTCAAGAACTTCAAAGGTAATTTAACCACCCGTTGGATGGGACCTTACGAAATTGACACTATCTACGATAATGGTTCAATCAAGATAAAGACAATTGATGAACAACAGACACCACTACTTTTGAATGGTCACCGATTGTGAGTTTACAACAAACCTCTGTCAAAAGAAGAATTCTTGACTCGTATACTACAGAATTCCGACATGCAGATGATCAGTAAGGCAGGAGATCCTCCTATTGACCCACATTGATTGGTTGGTTTATTTGAAACTTTTTGTACATAGGTGTGGATCGAATTTTGTTAATAAGTTGAAGGTAACAAAAGACTCTTATCTACTTTTGTTTTACTTTCGCAAATTTTCTTTTCTTTTGTAAGTAAATTTTTAATAATCCACTTGATCCTTCATGAATTTGCTAAATATCAGTTGTAAGCATCAACAATATTATGTTATGTTTCGGTACCAGAAATATTGTCCTGGTCCAGTACCAGAGTCTGTCATTCTACAGCACTATCAAGACATATTGACAAAGCATATTTTGATGTCAATTTTATGAAGCCATGCAACAACCACTTAAGATGGAACCACGAAGCCAAAAGCACTATCAAATGGAAACCCTTCTGTTGACAACTAAAGGGAAGTATTTTAATTTCTTTTGGTTCTGTTGCTGAGAAGTATTTTAATTTCTTTTGGTTCTGATTGCTTAAAAACAAACTAAAAAGAGGGACACAATCTTTACCTATGATTGCTCAAAGAACCATAATCCACTTTAAAGACTAGAAGTTGCCTTTACCCAGTATTCCAGCCTAATTTAAAGAAAGAAAAAAATATATTAGCCCATAAGCAACTATCTCACCCTAACCAGACTTCAATAGTATTCATTGGATTATCGTATTAAAGAGTAACATATGAGTATATGAACACTCTCTACCATGGGCACACTACCAAAACTTTTATGGCAGAGGATGTACCAGTACCCCAAGGAAAATTTAGGTCATTCTCTTATGGACAACTTCCAACAAAATTATACATCTGGATCACTCTAAAGAAATAATGTGCATAAAAGTTTATTTTTCCTTCAGACAAATCTTTAAAAAGACATACAAAAGAAGAGTATATGTCTTCCAACCCAATACCATCCCACCCTGTAAAAAGGTTTTCAAACAAGCCTCCCTTGTCACCGTGCAAAGCACTCTTTACTTCAAACTAAAATAGGTGACTATGGACAAGAAGCCTCTGATGGAAAAGGGGTTTAAGAGACTAACCCGCCGAGATACTGAATAGGTGTGCTGGCAGCGGGTACTGGTCTGTGGTATGACTAGGCAAACCCATCAGGGTACTGAACAGGCATGTTGGCAATGAGGCATTCTACCTGGGAAAGGCACCTCTCACTAATTATCACAACTACCCCACCGGAGTACTAAACAGGCTTGCTAGCAGTGGGTTTTGGTTGAAAAATGTCTCATCTATACTGGTCTGATTGAAATATCCACTTTTTTCCATCTAAACCAAAAAGAGTAAAAGTCATTATTGGCTTTCATGAGATACAAAATTCCAGATGAATCAGCGATATAATTCTCCAAGAAAATGTCCATTTGAGAATCACCCTAAGTCAACCTACCGGTCTGACATCTAAAGCCTACACTATCTAAGAAGGCAACTTCTTAAGAGTGGAACCCTAACTAGGGAGCCTAATCTACTCATATTGTGAAATTTATTTATAACATCCAATGATAGTAAAACTCTGAAGCAAGTTAGGTGGCATATGTTCTTCTGGAAAACATATATATTCCCCTATTTCACTGTTGCATGCTATTTCTATCAATAATCCATTAAAATCAAGGCAATTTCATTTTTTGCATAAGCTGCAAGCTCCCCTATTTCACTGCTAAATGCTACCTCTGTCAATAATCCATTAAAAGCAGGGCAATTTCATTTTTTTGGCATAAGATCATATGATAAGTGTAAAGTTGTACTTCTAAAACTTTGATTGGTTTCTTTTGCTCTTATCATCTTTCTCCATTATAATATAACATGATTTAATCTTCTTTCCTACACAGATACAACATCTTCGGCATGGGGGAAGGTCAAAGAGCCCCTTCAGAACTCTTTTTCAGATTCATATAATCCACCTGCAGAACCAAATACAAACAAGATAAGCACCGAATAACAGAAGTATAGGACATTCCGGTACCAAGTTTTCAAGAAGCTTCAGTCCAAAAGGATGAATTTTGACAATTTACAAACAGTCATACATGCTACGGGTATCGATCATACAAAGGTGAAAGTAAAGGTAAAATGGTATTTATTTTCCTATGCTCATAAAAATACAATAAATATGAAAATATATACTAGATCTTACGACCTTAGTATTAAACCCATGCACCTATCCCTCATACCCATATGCCTAAACCTAATTAATCCTTTCATAGCTCTTGAACATGGTTAAAGGCAAAAAAAAAAATCATATCAAAATATGAAGCATGCATAAAAATGATAAGCCATGAATATATTTCTCCCTTAAAAAAATTCACGATCCTATCTTATATCATGAACCATGATCCAACCCCCTGAAAATTCCAATCACCTATTCTAAAATGATGCCCTGGTACCCAAAGTCTCATCCTCATCATTACAGTAACGGGTAGATATGAAATGTCTTATCTGGTGGCGAAGCCATCCAGATAAGCCCCATTTGGTCATAATTTTTCCTTAACCACACCCTCACTTAAACTTACCATTCGCAACACCATCACCATACTTCCCCCTGTCGTGAGATTTTCTCCAGTTCTGAGCCTGCTCCTTTCCGATACCAAACCCTTCATCAATTCACTAAACCCTTTTGCTTTAGCCCAATCCTTTTCTCAACTTATAACGATGGTCGTTACGAGACACGAACTGATTTTCCAAGTTTATAGGGAAACCGAGGAATACCAATTATGTCAAGAAAAATATGCTAGATTGGGGTGGATACCGTTTCTGGAAAAATTTACAGGCTGGAACGAGAAAATATCTCAGGAATTTATACAAGGTTATGATGGAGAGACTACATGTATAGGTAATCTACAACTGGTAATTAATGAAGCAACCATAAGGGAGGTTATAGGACTGCCTAGAAGAGGAGCTAAATACTTCAAAAGTGTGGGGATTAACAAAGAGATGTGCCAACAATTCTTGAAGGCAGATCATCAGCATCCTGACTGGAAGAAAGGGATCCCTAGAAACTACATCAAAGAAGAATACCATCCAATGATTACTAGTCTTCAACGATTTGTCACCTATGAAGGCAGGTATGTCGTGACTTTCATTTATCACCTTAGGCTCCTATTGCATTTTGAAGGAGGCCCTGAAATTGATTTTCCTTATTTTCTATGGATGAGTTTGAATAAAATGGTAAGAGGTGTTAAATCCATCCCCAAAATAGAAAAGACTAGCATCTACCACCAAGGTTTCATTAAAATGCTATTTTTGCATGAGCTTAGGAAACAGAGGATCAGTTGGAAAACCCTTATAACACAACACCTACCCACAGGAAACAAATCGGTGGAGGAAACCCAACATGGTCCAAAGAAAAGTAAAGAACCGCAAGAGAAACATAGCAAGAAGGATAAAACAGCTCCATTATCATCTAGGGCAATGAGCCAACATGAAAAGGCAAGGTCCTCTTCCACAGTCAACAAGACTTCTAAAAGCTCCGAATCAAAAGGTAAAAAAAAACTAGTGGAGGAGACTTCAACGGTGGCACTTGAAAAAAAGGACCATCAGAAAATGATGAAGAAAAGGAAGCCTGTCAGCATCCCTGATCCAGTACCTCCTCATAAAAGAACTAGAAGGAGCATGGAAAAGAAGGGAAAAACAATAGTTAACCCTCATACATAGGAAGATCCAATCGACCTTACCTTCCCTTCTAGGGATTTGCCAATTCAAGATGATATCCCTAGTCTGACCAAAGAGAAAGCCACTATTACTCTATGTGGGATGAGGGAGGAAGTCAAGGAAAGGGAGTGCACCCAGCCAGCAATGGTAGAATCAACAAAGAACTTGACAAAAGAACAAATGAATAAAAGGATTGGGGAATTACAAAAACAAAATCAGGAACTTCAACAGGAAGTAAAGGAATATCAACTCTTGGATAGATATATCAAAAAGGAAAATGAGCAGTTGAAAGCAACCAGCCAACAAAATCAAGACGGCCATGAAGAGACCTCTAACAAGCTTAAGAAGGTATTACGACTCCTACAGTATGTTAGGGTCATCAAAAGGGAGCTAAGAGAAGAGGCTTCAGCCATCAATATCATTGATCCACCAAATTAAAGAACACAGTCTCAAGTTTTGAAAAATTTTGGGTTTTGTTTTCAGTTGCATGAGGACATGCAATGATTTTGGCATGGGGGAATGTTGAGACCTGAAATTGGCATTCTCATTACCCTATTATACTCTTCACCTATACCTTTTTGGCCTACCTAAATATTGAGTGAATGACAAGAACACTACCAATTTCCAGTAATAAGGTCATAAGGTAAAGTATGGTTAATTCATGTATTTTATGGTTTATTGAGTTAAGGAATTAAATATTTCATGTACTAATGCTCGATTTGTCACATGTGGATCTTTGACCCCTAGATGTCTAGCGTTCTTGTACCAGCTCTGTCATGATCCGGTACCTGCACACAAAGATTATTGTTGTCTGATCCGGTACTAAACGCGTTCGGTACTAAATCTTACCTGTTGTGATCTGGTACCAAAAAACACACTCTGTTATGATCTGGTACCACCTTTTATGCCCTGTCGTGATCCGATACCATCTGCCTGTTACGATCTGGTACTAATATGGAAGGGCCTAACACACTAAGTTAAGTGCCATATCTCACCTAAGTCAAATGGTGGACGTCTATTTGTTTGGCAAGGCTATAATAAGAACAGTTTGTTAATTGCCTCATCCTCATGCACTTCGTGTCATGAGGATGAAGTTGAAGATGTAACCAAATGATAAAACTTAAACAACTGATTGATTTGCAAATCACTTCACCTCCTTGTGTTTCACGATTTAGACTATTAAATAGTCGTGGAAAGGATGGTAGAAGAGAGGAGAGTTAGCATATCATCGTTATGTAAACAGCTTATGATAGTACAGACATATCTTGAGTGACAATTAATGGAATGTCATTTTTATCTCCATATTCTGATTATCTGTGATTAAGAATGAGTTGAATTGTTAAAGAGAGTTTTGATTTTATGTTTTGAAGTGTGAGTGAGGATAATGTGTGTGTTAACAACAAGCTTCCTGTAGACTTTAGTAGCTGACCTGTTGAAGCGGCAAGGGCCCACCACCCAACAAAGGTCATCCTCTTTGTAGATTAGCAATAGTGTTTGTTTTCAATAGTATAAACATTGAATTAGTTAAAGTTTTAATTCTGTTAGATGATAGCAGTAATAGTTTAGATTAAGGTTTCCATTCTATAATTGCTTAGATCTTTAATTGCTCTGTTTTTGCATATACTATGTTTATGTTCTCATGAGTTTGATTTCCTTGAATGATCATAGATGTTGGCAGCAATAGTCAAAAACCACTTGGAGAAGAACTAGTGAAGTTCATTATGAACCACAGCAGAACCAACATATTGACTGTTGAAATACCCATGTTATGTTGATTGATGTGTGATTTCCTTTCAGAAAGTGTGGATTGCATAATTAGTTTTCTGTGTCAGACATCAGAGTTGATCTATAAAATCAATTCCATCTCATACTTGCATGTGCCATAATGGAATAGATAGCCTCTCTGTGAAGGACAACCAAAGTGCATTCTAGTTTGCTATTTTGATTTGTTTCCAGCATACATAATCTAGTTTGATTCTATACTCGTGACATTAGAAATTATCTTTCTTACTGGTGTCTTGTAACTCTATTGATTACGAATCCCGGATTGATAATTAATGAGTGCATTATATTAGACATATAAGTAGCACAACAATGTTTCTAAAACCATAGTGATGGACCATGGGTCCTATTTTCGCAACAAGATGATGACCGAATTGGCTTGTAGGTTTGGTTTTCTCCATGAGAACTCAACGCCCTATTATCCTCAATCCAATGGCCAAATAGAAGCCATCAATTGTGTGCTAAAGAACATGATCGAGAGGATGTTGGGGAAACATAAGACTAATTTGAATCTTATGATATTTTCGGCATTATGGGCTTACCGTACCTCAGCCAAAATTTCCATTGGGTTTTCACCTTTCCAACTTGTTTATGGTTTGGAGGCAGTCCTTCTGATTGAATGTGAAATCCCCTCATTGAAAATCACATTAGAACTATTTCCCAACACCTCTTCCAAGGAGGAGAGTCTCTTATATTTTTCCTGTCTTGATGAAAATCGTCATGATGCCACTTTGGCTAATGAAACCCATAAGAAATGTGTTAAAGCTCGGTATGATAAATCTGTCTGTCGTCATGTCTTTATAGAGGGATACTATGTCTTGTTTTATGATCAAGATCATGATGCGTTAGGTGCTGATAAGTTCAAATCCCTTTGGCATGGTCCCTACATTGTTAAACATGTCCTCAAGCGAGGGTCCTACGAGATAGTCGACTATGAGGGGATTCCACTTTCGGAGCCTCGCAATTCTCTCTACCTTAAAAAGTGTTATTTCTAGGTCATTCGGACACATGATGCTTTGTACATAGTTGTGTTTTTGTTTTGGAATGGTGTGCTTTCCTCTTTTAGTATTCCCTGTCTCGGTTGGTTCCTTCTCATGCTTTGTGCTTGATTTGAAGATGTCATCATTCACCTTTGTCTATGTGGGATATGTTGATGGTGCCAGTTGTAGTACCCAGAACATAGCTTCCGCTACTTGGGTGATCTTCTCACCCATTGACGAGATTGCGAGTTCATGGGGTGTATACCTTGGTATTGCTACCAATAAAATCGCTAAATATAGAGCTTTCATCGAACTATTTATTGAGGCTATCACCCTTGGTATCCATCGCCTGAGTGTCATATTGGACTCACAGTTGAATCACACCTACAGTATCCAACATCCCACATTGTTGCATAAGTATTTGAGGGTTTGTCTTCTTGAGCACTACTTTGAGTACATCAAGTATTGTCATGTTCTACGAGGATTTAATACATTGGCTGATTCATTGGCTAATTATGTGTTAGAATGGCATTTGTCTCATTAATTAAGTTATAAAGCATGCATGTATATAAACATGGTTTGACACTCACATAAATAGATATCCATAAGTAGTAGCTGAAACAAACACACACACACACACACATACTGAAAAGTGTGTTACATCCTTCAAAATGAGGTGCATATAAAAAATAGGGGCTCTACTGGCCTCCTAATACAAACAATGTCGACCGGATAACATATGCATCTCGTACAAAAATGGGGGCTTCCATTGGCTAGTCATGATGACTACCATGGTAGCACAATACCTAACGAGCCACCTTCCGAAGAAGTAAGTGAAAGGGGAGGGACACACCCTCCACATGTCGTTGCAAGTGCGGCGACATCTCATCCTATGGTGTGGGGGGGAATCCCATGGTCATCCCCTCCAAGTTGTGTCATACATGATGCAGCTCCTCTTTGCTACCACCTTCTCCCCCCTCTGACAAATCCTCGTCGTTGCTATAACCATGACCTCAACCCCATCCCTCTGGATGATTCGGTCCCACATCTGTGACAAAACCAAAATTGTGTCAATTATATTGAACCCACCAAAATAATCATATATCCAAAAAATACAAAAAAATGGAAATATGAATAAAACCAAAAACACGTTTTACTTGAGGGGCCACATGCCTCACCCGAGGGGAGTGGAAGCTCTGGATCATGCCAAAATTCAGTGTCGTCATATGGAAAATCCTCTATATTGACGATCTAGTGACGCCACCAAATGTTGAAACTTGTCTCGTAGCAATATGGATGATGTCCCCCTCATACTCTCCCCATATACTCTGCCCATAATTCCATCCATGGGTCTTGGGTCACCCATCACAATCTGGAGCCTCATCTAAGGTACTCGTTCCATAAATTTTATCATAAGCAGGGAGCCATTGGAACTTGTGACAGCCGAAATACTTTGTAAAATGCGTGTGTGTGTCAAGAACAAGGATCGCGCCAATCGGGAACCTACAAACAACCAAGCATCTGCGCAATATTATACCATTTATAAGGTAGTCATTCCCATGCTCAGACTACAAGTGATTTAAATCATAAATGTTAGTCATGGCCATCAATCATACACCATGGATCCATGTCATCAGAATTCTACATAGCCACCAGGAATACACTGTGGATATATGTACTAGAAAACTCAAATTCGGACATAGCCACGAGACATACAAAGTGGATATATGTGTCAAATACAAATCATAAATACTCCATCACAACCTGGACCAAAACTATGAGATCCAGGGTCTTCAATCTCGTCGTCCGTAAGTATGAATCTAGCCATACAATTACAGGTGTTGAAGTCAAACATGGTAGAAACCACTTGATTACCGGTCATTGATGAAAACCGTTAACAAGTGAGGGAAATCACCATTATTGTCAATGACTCCCAAGGTAACCTAGTACATTCCAACGAATGTGAATAAATGAGTTGAATTTGAACACTTGATGGAATCTATCGATCAGGGACCAATTATGTGAATCCACTATCAAAAGCAAAGAAACCTGCCATTGAGGCATGCAGGCTCTAAGGTACTAAATGATTTATAAGTCTTGTTCTCGGATGATCAGCTGAAGTCGACATGAAAATACTCATCACAGGAGGGCCTTGATGTATCTCCCATCAATGACACGAAATAAGTAACAACTTTAGGGTAGATCAAAGTATGAAAATGATTTGAAAATGACACAAGGAAGGCTGACATGGTAGGAATTGACAACCGCAGATGGTCGACTCGATAGAGGACTTGTTTGGAATTCTCTTGAACATATGAATGACACGACAATGGTCTTAGCAGCATTGACACAAAAATAACCCAAGATATGAACTTGTGGAAATTCAGATGAGAGACAAATGGATTTCCCAACCCAGATATAATGATAAAGGGGGTGTCATGTTCAAGAGCGACTATTACTCCCACTAACACAAATACAGAGACACATTTCTTTCCCAAAATTTCCCCCACCATTTCTGGTGAGTACCTATTTATTTTTACGCAATTTTGAGGAGGATAACATATGCTTGTTGATATAATATCATCCTTCGGACGAGTCCCTTGGAGTATGTTTAACGAATCCTAAGAAGGAGTGGTTCGATACCATATGGGTCTTTCAATGTTTGTTTAACGAGTCCAAAGAGAGAAAACTCAGGGATTTCATGTTTTGAGAGTCTGAAAAACACTTAAAGAGAACTCTCCCAGTTCATTTTTTGTAAATTAGTTTGATGAGACCAAAAAAGTGATAATCTACCGCCCATCGAACGTTTTCTTCAAATACTTTTACGATCTTGAAAAGAACAAGGTCGCTCGGCAATCTTTTCGTTTTTATGGAGTGTGGAAACAACTTAAAGGATACTCCATGAGTTTCTCTTTTCGTGTTACCATGACGAGTATGAAAACATGACAAAAGTATACTCGGTTGCATTCTCATTGATTTTCGAGCACGAGAACGAACAAAGACTAAGCTCGAGGTTTTTCCCAAAAAACCTAAAAAGCATTTTTACATGTGACAAATATAAAAACAAATTAAGAAAAGTATATGTATTCAATCGTTCAAGCTCTTAGATCATTCATCTGTGAAAAAATACAACACTCAAAATACTATTGGGACATTTGGTTTTAGAAAATGAATAAAAATAATATAAAAATTCAATAGAAATAGTAAAAAGTGAATAAATATGGGTGAAAACCCTTTTTTACCATTTCATTGTTATTTTGCCAAAAAATTGTCCAAAAAACCTCTTTTTACCTCAAACTTCTTATGTCGATTGCAGAAGATACGGGAAAATATTCGACGAACGGATTCCGCCAACGAGGTAATCTCCTTTTCCTCTATCTTTTCCATGGATTAATTTTTATTTTCACTGGTTAAAAATTAGTTTTTGAGTCGTTTTTTAGGTCGATAGGTGCATGCAGGTGGCGTGTATCGGGACCTACGGAAATCATCGATTTCCGCAGGAGGCCTTTGGTTCACCTGTGGAAATTTTTCACTGCGTGAAACTTTACCTGCGGCGGGCAAAAACTCAAAATTTCATATGTGTTTTAACCAATAAAAAATTACCAAGGATGTGAAATAAGGATGCTAAATTTCTTCTTATGGCCCCACTGCAGGTTTTGATCATCAAGACGTTGAAGTGGAGAGAAAGAGAGCACGAGGATGATGATTTCGTCGTTAGGAATGACCCGTGCACAGTTAATGCGCTCTGGCAATGCGGGCTCCTGAAATTCTTCAAGATTCAGGGCATGAGAGCCCAACTGAGGTTGCTCAAGTACTTGGTCTACATGTGGGATGTGGATCAGCAGGTGTTCCATGTGGGAGTCCACACGCTCACCCTAGATATCGAAGATATCTATTTTCTGATGGGGTTTTCACGTCGTGGATCCCACGTGACTTTGACAAGAGGCATAGGTGGTGGTCTTCCTATGAGTCAGTATGTCCGTCAATATTGTGATCTCGAGGTCGAGAGACACAAGGGCAAGGTTGCCATTAGGGGTGTCCTAGATTTACCCCTTCGGACTATTATTTTCACCATTTCACGTATGGTGGGGAGTGCATCTCCTCACATGGCACTCCAGAGTTATTTTTAGTATGCAGTGGAGTGCATGGAGCCCTGGATTTTTAACTGGTCGGACGGGATCCTTCGCAGTATGAAGAGACAGTTGACAAAGTGCAAGAACGGAGAACTAAAATAGTTCAGGTACAGATATATTTTGGTGTATTTACTCCTTGAGATAGTTCCTCATATGCGCTTACAGGTAGAGTGGGGCATGTCATCCCCATGGGATCCAAGGATGAAGAGGTGGTGTGACCTCATGGCTCGGCACGTAGCGGGCCCCATCATCAAATACAATAACGCATTCTCTGACTGGTTGAGGCCTCAGATATTTATGATAGATGATTACTCATATGTCGTCTTGGATTTCAGAGGCGATCTAGACTTGGTTCTACCTACAGATTCTCAATGGGGAGATCTAGGTAAGAAGTATATTTTTGGTTTT
>JASDQU010307714.1:117446-127900 GCA_032191745.1 Picea mariana
ATGTAGGGCCACATCAGCCTCCAGGTACATCCCCTATCCAGAGACGATGGGAAGCATCCAAGGCAACAAGATGGTATGTTGGTGACTACGAGGCGACCAAACAAAACCTAGAGGGATTAACAGCGGATGTCCCAGACATCTCCATCGATGAGATTCTCAGACGTTATCAGCGCCATACTGTGGGCGTATATGGTTCTATTAGTCGACTGCTCTGTAGGGTAGCACGGGCAGTTGTGTGTTATCGTGAGCGACATCCATGATGTTTTTTGTAGAAGCTATGTGATTCATATTTTGATATTTTGGTCTTCGGACAAAACACACTTTTTGTAAAAAAATTCATCATTATATATACAAGAGGCTTCTACCGGCTTAATTTTCTTTATATACAACATGTGATTGGATTTATAAATGTCTCAAATGTTTTTCTAACACATAATTATCTAATGCATCAGTTAATGTATTTAGACATCTAGGAATGTGTTGATACTCAATATAATCAAAATGACGTTCCAAGAGGCGAATTCGTAAATATACCCTTAACAAAGTAGGACTTCGGATAGCATAGACATTACTTAACTATAGTACTACTAGTTGTGAATCAAGTCATACAACAAGGTGACAGATTCCAAGTGAAATAGCATCGGTCAATAATTCGATGACTGCACTATATTCTGCGATATTATTAGTTGCACGACCGAGATAAACACTGTGTAGACTGATTAATGCATTTGTAGGTGCGTATATTGTCCAAGCAGCAGAAGCTAAGTTCTGAGTACTATGACTAGTGCCATTGGTGAAGCCAATGTAGGGTAGCGAAGACACCGACATCTGGAAACCAAGCACAACGCAAGGTAAGTAGTTGGGGGTCGAAACCAAATAACGAAAAATCACACAAAAGTAACACACAAGAGTATGATACAATAAAAATACAAGCACTCATGCAAAGATGATCTAAGCATAGTACTTCTTTAAGTAAAGCACATTCCTAGGCTCACTCAAATGAATGCCATCATAATCTACTAACTCATAAGATCCCTTCTCCAACACTCATTTGACGATATAAGGGCCTCGCCACACAGCCTCGAATTTTCTAGACCCTAGTAAATCACGATCTTGTTCGTAGAGGAGAACTAGATCACCTTCAGACAAAACACGTGGCTTGACATGCTTGTCATATTAGGATTTGACACGTTTCTTTTGGGTTTCAATAACCAGGGTGGCATCACGATGGGTTTCATCTAATTGCATCAGATACAATAGACGTTCTTCCTCGGAAGAGGTGTTTGGGAGAATTTCAACGGCTAGATTCAATGATGGTATCTCACATTCAATCAATAGAATAGCTTCGATACCATACACTAATTGAAAAGGCGTAAATCCTGTGAAAAACTTCACAGATGTCTGATAGGCCCATAATGTTGAAAACAACATCATGTGCCAACTTGTCTTGTGAATTCCTATTATCCGTCAAAGCATAGTGATAAGAACCTTCTTTATCGCTTCAACTTGGCCATTGGCTTGTGGATAGTAGGGGGTTGAGTTTTCATGCCAAAGACCCAACTTTTCGGTAATCTTGGACATCATGAAATTTCGAAAATGGTTACCGTGATCATTGACGACAGCTTGCGGGATTCCAAATTGAGTGATGATATGATTGAATATAAACAAGGTTGTAGATTTTCCAGTATTATCGAATGTAGGCATCGCCTCATCTCATTTCCTGAAATAATCCATGGATACGATGATGTATCCATGCCCCCTGGCCAAGTGAGGGTTACATGTCATGAAATCAATGCCCCATTTTGCAAAGGGACCAACAAAAAATACAGGGTGTAAAGGAGCGGGGTGAGATATTATCTTGTTATTGTACGTTTGACAAGCATGGCACTTCTGGACGGCAGTTATAGAGTCTTTAAATAAAGAAGGCCAGAATTACCCTACCCGTAAGATCTTTTGGGCAGTGGCATAGCCAGACGTATGACCACCACATGCTCCAGAGTGGAAGTCATTCAAATATTTCTCAACCTCATTGAAGGTGAGACAGCATCGAAAAATAGAGTCAACACCACGGTGATACAGAGTGTCACCAAGAATTATGTATTAACGGGCTTGATACAGTATGCGACGACGGTCTATAGTAGAGAGGTCAGGCTAGAAATTTTGAGTCTGGAGATAGATGATAATATCTCTGTACCAAGTGTCATCAGAACTGATCAGAAAAAAGGATTCATCAAGAAAGGAATCCTCTACCACATTTTATGTCTCAGTGGAGGGAAGGTCACATATCAATTCGACAAATACCAAATATTTCTTAGACTTAGAGCGTGGAAACTCTAAGTCGAAATCCTAGAGAATCACTATCCATTTGGAGTACTTTCCCCCTAGCAATTAGCGTGTAAGGATATGTTGCATAGGGTTGCAATCAGAAATAACAGTGGTCTTTTGTAACAGGATATAGTGACAAAAATGTTGGACAGCTTGAACAGCTTCCAAGGCCAGTTTCTCCACATGTAGATATTTGGCTTCAGTAGTCGTGAGACTCTGAATCAAATAATAAATTACATGTTTGTTGTGTGAGTCATCTTCTCGGACTAAAACCATGGCAATGGTAGAGTCTGAAGCAGTGAGGTAGAGCAAATAGTCTCGACTGTAATCTGGTGGGAAAATCAGTGGTGTACGTGTTAGGGAAAGTTTAAAATCTTTGAAGGCTTTGTTGGCAATCTCGTCCCATACGAATTCGGAACCTTTCTTCAACAGTCAAGTAAATCCTAGTGTTAACTCAGCGTACTTGGGGATGAATCGACGGAAAAACTTTGCCTTCCCTTTCAAACTTTGGAGCTGGCGTATTTTGGAAGGAGGAGGTAGATTAAGGATAGCCTCAACCTTCAAAGGGTCCACTCTAATTCCATGAAGTGACACAATAAAACCCAGAAGTCGACCAGAATCCACACAAAAACACATTTGTGTGGGTTTAAACATATACGATAGTAACGACAGCGAAGGAAAATGGCTCGGAGATGGGTCGGGTGGTCTTGGCGACGCATGGAATGCATCGGTAGATCATCAAGATATGGTTGTACTATGTGCTTGATATCATGAAAATCATAATACATGGCACGCTGAAAATTCGCACCAGTGTTCTTCAAACCGAAAGGTAGTTTCTGGTAGGAAAAGGTACCCTAAGGGCAAATGAGAGCAATTTTGTGTTGATCCGCTGGTAGAATGTTAATCTGATTATAGACGGAGAAACCATCCATTAAAGAGAATATTTCACTTTCGGTGTAATCGTCGACTATCTGGTCGACGAAGGGGGTTGGAAAGTTGTCGTTAGGACAAGCTTTATTGATGTCCCTATAATCGACGCATACATGAATCGTGTCTTGTTTTTTATTTATCAGAACTAGATTGGATACCCAATCGGTTAAAGCCACATGATAGATAAATCCAGCCTTGAGAATTTTTTCAACTTCGAGCTTGATAGCGGCAGCTTTATGGGGGTGGACTGGGCGAAGTCTTTTTCGAATAGGTTTAGCATTCGGGTAGGTCTTAATTTCATGTACAACGATATTGGGGTCAATACCCGGCATCTCTTCATAGCTCCAAGAGAAAACTTCACAGAACTCTTGAAAAATAGCTTTATAAGTGATGACTTCATCATCGAAACAAAAAGCTCCAATGTGAACATTTTCAACGACTCCAGGTTTAATGGATATGTCAAGAGGAATGGTGGGAAAAAGGTTACTCAGGTTCCCTTCATAAAGCACATCGTGTGTTGAATCGGGAACTGAGGAAATGACAACAACGGTCGACAGAGTCAAAATCCGTTGGTAACTCTCTATGGTGTGTTGCTCTAGGAAGATAATGGAACGATGATGTCCATTGTCCCATGGAGTGTCTTCCATGGACATAACTGACATGATCATCTCGTCTGTAGGAAAGATGACGTGAAACAGATCAGGAGATGAATCACTAAAAGAGGGAGTGGAAGGGGTTGTCGATTGAATAGCTTGATAAGTGGATTCAACCGGACTTAAGTGAATTTGTTCACCATAGTGAAGATAATCACCGGGGCCGAGTACTATCCACGGGTCATAAGAGGCAGGGGTTTCATGAACAAAGGTGGAAATCATGTTGATTGAGGCGACAAAAGGAGGTGGAATATCAGGTGGTGGGATTGGGAATGTACCCATCAAAGTTGAATCTTTTAGAAGACCCACACCGACATTATCGTACCCAGGAGGTGTCTTCAAGATAAACGGTATGTTGCTAGTATGGGAATTGGAGTTTAAAAAGGCTAGCTGGTCAACGGTAACTACTTTTCCTTGTTGTGGGAAATGTAACACGCAGAAAAGTGTGGACACAACTGCATGCATGGAATCAATCCAGCTACGGCCAAGTAAGAGGTTATAATCAAGAGGTGCGTCAAATACCTCGACCTCAACATTGACCGATTTGCCTTCCAACGTAATAGACAGCGAGGGAATAACACCGTAGGGTTTAAAACCAGAGCCATTGAAGGCCTTAAGTGTGTTGTGTGATTCAGTGAGGGGAGGAGATCCAATGGATTTCCAACAGGTAATATACATAACGCACATTGAGGCACCCTCGTTAATAACGGTTATGCAGATATTCTTGTTCTCTACGACAACTTGGATCTGATATGCTAGCTAAGGAGGTAGCCTTGGAATGTGATCTTTGAGGTCAAATACTATCAAATTTGTATCCATGGGGTCAATTCCACTGATGGCCTTTAACAGTGCCTTCCATTTAGTGGGAAAACTTTCAAGGACTTCGAGAGCTGACATCGCGGAGGGTGCTTGCGCAAGATCTTCTACAATACTGTAGTTTTGAGCAGCACGCGCATGAGGATTAAAGGCAGAATTTCGAACAACACCCTTTGGAGGAGAGCATAGGATTGTATCAAGACTTGGTCATTCGAGATGAAGAGGACCGTTGGGAGGTGAAGTTGAGGGAGTCGGTTGAACCAATGAAGGTGGTATATCGTCAAAATTCTCCTTTGAGGGAGAGTAATCTTTGGCCCGAGTGGCGATAGAAACGTCGTTCTTTTTTTAATCACCAGTACACATAAGGACATACAAAGTGGTGTAAGGAGAGGGTTGGTCATGAATGACCAATTGGACTTGCTATTAAGAAGGGAAAGGTTGTGACAAAATGGCAGGTGTGGGAGGCTTTGTGGTCCCTTGAAAGAACTTAGTGACCTCGGCACGTCTTGGACAATATTTTGTGTAGTGATCA
Source organism: Picea mariana (assembly GCA_032191745.1). Taxonomy (NCBI): domain Eukaryota; kingdom Viridiplantae; phylum Streptophyta; class Pinopsida; order Pinales; family Pinaceae; genus Picea; species Picea mariana. Next base: position 122,703 of record JASDQU010307714.1, read on the forward strand.
TCGCCACAAATAAGGCAAGGATATCAAGGTTTACGCTTATCCTCATCATCAGCAGGTTTCTTTTTGGCTTTTTCGGATTGTGGATTATTATTTTTATCCTCCTTATTCCTACCCTTTCCTTTTTTAGATTTATTTTTTCTGACAGGAGTTAACCTCAGAAGTTTTTTCAGTGGAAGGAGTAGGAGTCGAAGCACTTTGGACATTAGAAGCAGTAGATTTGGGATTGGTGTGAGAGTCTTGCGTAGATTGAGGTTAAGAATGGAAAGTTCCAATCACACCATCAGCAGCATGAGAATATGCTAGGGTTGTTGAGGTAGCGGTGGTAGAAGGACGAGGAGCATTAGGGAGCAAGTCATAAAGAGTGCATGTTTGCGAATAAAAGAGATCTAGGTATTGAGAGCGACTGATCACCTGTTCTTCAGTGACAACTCCACCCATGGAAATATAACAAGAAATTTTATTCACGAATGATTTGGTGAACCATTCAGCCAATAATTGATCAAGAAGGTTGAATTTGATCAAACGTCATCTTCTTCTCCACTCATCGATGTGATCGGAAATATGAGTGGTCGAAGATTGCTTAAAGGAACTCAAGATCTCGGTTCCTGTCTCGTAGTGGATTGGAAGTTGGTAATGTGTGAGAAAATCTATGGCTAGGGTATTGAAGTCATTGAAGAAACCTTATGGTAATTCTATATACCACTTTGCAGTCGAACCCATGAGAGTTTGTTGGAATAGTCGTAACCAAATGGAGTCATCCATCAAAGAGTTGGATGAACACTAAAGGTGAAAATTCATAACATGGTTGTTTGCGTCTTCTCCTGGTTTATCGTCAAATTTGGGAATGTCGGACAGTAACTTGGCCGATATAATGGGCCAATGGAGACAATGTAAGATAGGGTCATTCAAGATTCTAGACAAGTCGGGTGGATCCAAAGTGGATAAAAAGGGCAATTGTCTATTCACGTGAGGATACTGGTGACTTTGGGGAGGAAGTCTCGTCGATATACCAGTAGGACCATAAGCAGTCTGCATGTAAGGCGAAGGTCCTAATAGATTTAAACATGGATGTGGAAGCATGTATCCCATAGGGTTATACTGATTAGTAATGTTCCCTTGATAAGGGATACTATAATGAACATTCAAACCCCAAATGGGATTTAAAGAACATAGATATGACTGGCCCAAACTAGGGGGTATGGAAGAGATAACTTGAGGTTGTTTCCCCCCAAACGATTATGGATTTCCCTGAATGAGAAGGTTCTAATATTGGGCTAACAATCCTGGTATGTTATGTCCATAGGGTGGGTTATAACCTCCAACTGGGGGTTTTCCTCCGAGTGAGGATTCTGTCCCAATTTGAGTTTGACCCCCAAATTGATTTTTCCCCCCAGGGTTAGATTGTCCTCCAATGGGAATCTAATAACCAGAAGTGAAAGACTGAGTGGTGCCTCCAATTGGATTGGAGCCACTTGGGCCAGATCCTCCAATAAAAGGTGGATAAGACCCTCTAGAGAGGACCTGGGAAGGTGTCGGAACGAAACCAAAAGCAACATTGTACCCAGGAGGAATGAAAACTCTAGAAACTCTGAATGGAACCTGGGTAGGGATGGGGATGGAAGTATTCAAAGAATTATACACAGGAGGAACTGACGGGATATGTCGATACGAAAGTGGCATACCAATGGGAGCTTGGGTAACACCGTATTCCCGGAGGGAATAGTCATAGCGTGTGGGACCATAGTAGAATGGGCCATCTGGAGAGAAATAGTCGAGCTAGGACCAACTGAATATGTGTCTGAAACAATGGGGATATAGCTAGTTGTATTATCAAAGTGATCTAGAGGTATCATGTAGGTAACAGAGGTTTCAGGCAGTTCAAAGACGACAAGTGTGTCAGCACCTTCCCCTAAGCCCTAAAGGTCTCGCACCGTGCGAGGTGGGATTCTAAATATGTCAGTAGTCCAAAGGGTATTCTCGCCTTCAGGGCCAGTAAGGGGTCCAGTCGATATTCCAGAAGTGTCAACAACAATTTCTCGAGATGAATTCAATCGGAGAATAGGTCTCTCGTATCCAGGAGGTATTCGAAAAGCCTCTAGAGAATCGGAAACAATTCAGAAATTTTCTAAAGAGTTAGTTATTTCCACTTGTGAAGTTATGTTGTCCTGGACCTTGCTCTGTTGAGGAGAGCCCTCTGGTGGATTAGTAGGCAACGGTTGATAACCTTCCGGATCTTCCAGCGGTAGTCCTTGCATCCTATGTGAACGGCATGGAGGGTCAATGTTGACCGAACCAAATATTTTATGGAAAAAATCTATGGCCAACTATGGAAACAAACAGCACTCGCTAATAAAATCTAGGAATAAAACCAAGCAAACAAAACCTTCTTATTTTGAAGTCACTAGTTGGTGATGAAATCCAACATCGCGAAGTCAAGAAAAGAAGGGGATAGGATAGAGCAGGTGAAAACATTACATTGACGACTTGCTTAACAGACTTACACCCTGGTGCAAGATCCCACACATAATCGTGGGTATACCCTCCAAGGAGCCCGAGTGAGTTTGGCCAACGTCCATTCCAAGTACCATGAAGACTTTCCCCTCCACAGTCACCTTGTGTAAGACCCTAAAAAGATAGGCTACTAAGGTTACCAATAACAACAGTGATACATGGAGAAACAGTGGACAGTCTAATACACGCGCAAAGACAGGGTATCTAGCCCGAAATCAACTCGAGAGGCTTCCACTCATCATTGTGGGTATACCTTTCAAGCAACCCCCATAATACACGTAATCTCTACACCAAGACCAATAAATAATTGTGAGTAACTCTGCCAGTCTCAATGCGACCTCATGTTTTACCCTTGTGTGAGAAGGGCTTCCCAAGACAAATGTTGTCAATGGATTTGAACACTCCCTATCACAAGATGCTATTGTGTGTTTTATTATTTGGAGAGTGTGCTTCACAACGTATTCCAAAGCGCTAGCCTAGCTAATGTTGGTGTAAAAGAGCCCTAGAAAATAAAATTTGCTAAGTAAATTTTATAATTACGTAGTGTTTTAGGGGTTGTTGTTTACACAAGAGGAAGATGGAAATGAAACCAATGTTGTATGAGACCTTGACCCAATAATATGCAAATAGAGACGAATGATGCAATCTTTCGTTCAATGAAATCTATCTATAGTAGGGAGAAGGTATTTTTCCAGAATGATGTAAGCTACGAAATGTAATTTATTTTTCTTGAATGAACACAATTTCAAACAACCATAAACAACGAAATTTCTCAATTTTTCTCTTCTAAAGAAAATATTGAATGCAAAAAACTTTCTTATGAATGATTATTCAACAAGAATAAATGGATTTAATTCTTCTTTTCCAAAACCAAAACAGGTATATAATGAAGAAAGGACAAGTAATCAAAGAAAATCGGTACACTCAACGAATACCCAAATCAAACTTTCAATGAACATAAAAGTAAAGATGAGAAGAAAGTGTTTCACTAAATGCAAAATGAAAATGTCTTTCTAATCAACAAGCAATCCAGAAAATGTAATCAATCCAAAACTTTAAATCCAATCAAAAGACTTTTAATCAATCAAGCACTCAGATTGCAGAATCAGAGATTATATCCTTGTCGATAAAAATCAAAAAGTAAAACTGGAAAAAAGATTAAGAAGAGTTTTCGATCTCCGAAAACCAATCAAAAGCAAGCCTCAAACTCATAAAACAATTAGATACTGGCATTAAAAGTTCCTCCTAGGTGATCAAAGCAAAACTGGGTATCAAAACACAAGAAGGCCCAATCCAAAAAAAATTACAAACAATGTCGCAACCCAATAGTAGGGTATAGTGCAGAAATCAGGGATTTCCGCAGGCCAAATATAGAGTAGGGTGCAAAAATTCCGCACTGGTCTAAACAGTCAAGTGCGGCGATCAAAGGTTTCTACAGGTTGTGTATGGGTACAGTGTGGAAATGCTTGTAAACAAAAGAAATTTGGAAAGAGGAAAAAGGGTCTAAGTGAACTTTCAGATCCAGAGAGTCTGAATGGATCCCCCACAGACTTAGAGACTGAATTAAAGTGAAAAAAGGTAGGCTAAAATAAAATGGCCAACAAAAAACCACAAACAAGTCGTATCCCTAGTGGAGTCACCAATTTTTTTACTGGATAAATCAGTGAATGCAGACATAAACTAATCTCCCTAGATCCACCTGGATCTAGAACAAAACAAGACGGGACATGATGCTTTCCCTAAGTTACGATCATTAAATTTACTACCAAAGAAGGAATGAATTACATAACTTTGAATATCACTTCCTTATATCTTTGTTGTCCTTGCTTCGCTCTGGTTCTCTTGTGAGATCAGATCTGCAATGACACAAACCAACCAAAGTGAAAGTAACAATAGTAGATTCAATGAAAACCTAAACATGTGATCAAGGAGTCATGTAATAAAATGAGAATGATTTTATGGGAAAGAAACATGTCGCTGTATTATATTAAGTAAAAGTGGAAGATACAACCAAACTGCATTGATGTCGCAAGTTCCCTTTCAGTGGTCCTTCGTTCCAACTCACACATACACTTGCTCTGAAATTTGCATGAAGATGATCCACAAAATCTTGATGGACAAATGGAGACCTCAAGCATCAATAGAAACAGGATTCCTCACACAATCTTCAGCCTATTCTTTCATCAATTCTTTACTTAATCTTGCTTAACCTTTTCCATGAGAAACCCATCATTATATAGGATAAGGAGAAGTGGTTAAAGGGATTAATATGATCCCACCAAATCAGAGAAGCCAGTAGAATCCAAACCATACGAACGCCACCTCATATTCTATAAGATTCCCTTCTAGAACCTTTGTGAACTTCTGCCCTTCTTTATCTTTCAAACGTTGTCGCACCTTGTCTAAATAACAGTCTACAAAAACCCCACGAGCCGGGTATAGAGCAGCCTACGAAAATCGAGCATTTATGCATTGTGTACTATATGCAGCCTGTGACATCCTTCTAAAAATTAGTTTTGTAGAGGAAGAAATCAGTTACTTTTCTCATGCAAAAGATCCTTTTGAGAGCCTGAACACATGCTTGTAGAATCATCATCAGGGTGACCAAAATAATGTGTAATTGTTATTGGATAAATCAGTGAATGCAGACATAAACTAATCTCCCTAGATCCACCTGGATCTAGAAC
>JASDQU010307715.1:16226-30620 GCA_032191745.1 Picea mariana
ACATGTCTATTGCTTTGACTATAAATACACGAGATGAATGATATGTGAAGCGGGGGTGTTTTTCAGAGGTTGGAAAGCCGAGAGATTTTTATGAGCACGGCTCTGTATTTTAGTTTTTAAGCCTGAGGGCTTGGATTGTAGATATTATGTTATTGAATATTTCATTCAATTTTTTTATCAGTCTGTCTTCTTAGTTTACACGTTGTTCTGTTTCTTGTTGTCTAGATGTTATCTCTCTGATTTATGGATTCTGGAGGCGATGGATGATATGTTCTCATCATTCCCATATTTCATGGTTCATAAGATATTTTATGTTTTTCTTGTTTGCATGTAATCTCTCTGATCTATGGATTCCTGAGGCAGTAGAGGATATGTTGTCATCTTTCCCATTTTTCATGGTTCATCACTCTGACACATTCTATGTTTCTTCTTCCCATCACCACTTAAATATTTTTGTCTGATAGGCAGTTTAAATGCCTTCATTATTCACGATACTTATGACTCCATAGCCCAATGGTCCCGAACTGATCTACAGTTACTTCTTTTATATTTCCCTCTCCCTGCAGTCTTACTGATCCACCTACTCGAACCATTTTAATCCATTTTACCCTTTGTTTTGATGGGTATTGGGATTATCCTCTCGCAGTTGGAGGGAGATTCTCAGTGCTAACATTCATGGCGTCATTGTTGGGGATGGAAGTAAAGATATCTTTCCTGGGAGAACGACAACGACTAGATATGATATTTGATGATGAAAAAAGACCAGACACATTCAGACTGCATATCATTCACCTGGAGACTCCATGATTAAAGAATCTAGTGGTGACTCCACAATTTTTAAGAAGTCATATTTTCATATGGAAGCCATTTTGGCTCAGAGTTTTGCTCCTTTTAATTTATCTTTTATTTCTGATTGTCCAAATGGTGTTCCTACTATGGATGAGTGGGGTGATGTTTTGCCCATATTTAGAGAACATAGAGATGACAACCCTGCAGAGCATCTGCTTGAGTTTCATAAACTCATGCATCAGTAGAAAATACATCATAAGGATGTATTAATGAAGATGTTCATGTACTCATTAGAGGGAGATGCTCATGATTGGTATCGATCCTTTCCCCCTACTAGAAGCTCCTTCCTATAACAGTTTCATGCAGCTTTCAATATGCATTGTCAAAAGTTTTATTCCTCTGAGTTAATTTGTCATAGTTGTTGTGAGGAGTACAAAGACTGTGTTCAAGATATAGTCGATTCTTATGAAGGCTGTGAGAATGAAGAAGATTTCTTGGATGAGAATCAATTTTTTCTCTTCCATGTTCATCCGCATCTGATGAAAACTGTGTTTGTTGTCTCAGTAAGGAAAGTGCATAAATTGAGTTTGTTCTGGAAGATGATATTCTTTGTAGCCCTGTCTCTAAAAATCCTAGATATGAACAACCTAATTTTGACTCCTATTATGATGATGAGATATTGCTTCCTGGATTGAATCTTGAAAGGAAAACTATGTTTAGTAATGAAGAACAGTTTTCTCCTGTTGGGCAGAAGATGCCTCTTGGTATGTCATTCAAGGCTCCTCCTTTATTTGATCATTATGGAGATAGTGACGAAGATGTTGAGGTGGTTTTTGTCTTAGAAGAAGAAAGCATTAGCATCCAACCTTATAATGAAAGAGAAAGATTTTACCAAGACTAGCATGATAGAGAGAAAGATCCATCCATTGGTATACATGAGGAGATTTCTTGCCATCAGCTAGTAGATGTTATCAGAGTACACAAAGGAGAACTGGATCAACATCTTAAGTAGCCTTTCAATCACATGTTCTTTCCACGGACATTCAACCAGATGTGAGAAGTTCTAAATAGAGAAAGATTTTTGTTGCCAATCTAGTAGGTTTTATCACCTATTTTATGACCATGTGGAGGAGTACATGGAGTTGCATTTTCTCCATGTATCGAATCCCTCAATATTTGTCATACCCTCGACATTGGGGGGTAATCTGAAAAATGTAATTATTTTGCTGTCACAGTTTTATTATCTCTTGTTGATCAGTGGAAGAGTAAGAAAGTTTTACATTAGGAAGTTACTTGAGTGGATCTAATGGAAGTTTGTTGTCACCTAGCCTATTGTAAAAGTCAGTTAGTCTAGGATTGTACATAAATAAGCTCCTTCTAGAGAATGTGTGTTTTCTTTCTTTTTGTAAGTTAAGTAGTGTACATATCGGCCTGCTCTCCTTAACGAAATATTTTTGAGCTCGACTCAATAACCCAACAACTAAGGCACTGGAACTGCTTGTTCTTAGTAGCTCACAGGGAGCATGCCATCCCCTGTGGAGACAAATCTTATCACATATAATTTTCAAGGGAAGTAGGCCGTCCAAGTTCATGGTCTACACAAGAAGCGTCCAAACGCAACACTCAAGAGTAACCCATTTCAAGTTCAAAATACAAACAACCGACAGGCTCATTTTTCAATAGTGGAGATCCCCTAAGAAGTTCATATTAGAGGCCCCCGGGCCTTCATAATTATAAATTTGTGTGAGGTTTAGCGCCAGAGCAGAAGCCCAAAAATTAAACATCAAGCAAAGGTTAAGTCTTGATCGTTGGATCTCATTGGGGAGAGATCGACGGTGGGGACACATTGTGAAAATCAGGACTTTGGAGGATTGTAAGAGTTATTCATCCAAAGAGTCCTAAGTCTCAAAAGTCAGAGCCAATCTCAATTGTCCAAAGAAAGGGTACACGTGGTGCCACATATAAACTACGAATATGTAGCACTCCGGAAAATTGTAAGATTCATACACTCAAAAATCATGAGGCCTGAAGCAGTGGAGTAAATATGGTTCGTCGATCTCCATAGGATGCATGTCAGTAGATTGTGAACTCTAGAGCATAGTACTCCAGAAGAAAGAATCTAAGGGAATACGAAGGACTCCCGAATATCTAACACCCAAATTAGATCTCGTTCATCCCTGGAAGAGGATGCATGGCAGAAGATCTGACAGTCTAGAGGAAGGTTACTCCAGGAGAATGTTAAATTTATGGAGCCAGAACTCCCAAAATGTGGAGTTCTGAAGCGCATTTTGAATAAGCATCAGGTCACATCCCAAGGTCACATTGGAGAGAGGCCAAGGACACATGGAACCCATCCACTACTCTGCATTCAAGGCTCTGAAACGCCAAATTTGGCTTCATCTCTAAACATAGTTAAAGGGGTCTTGGAGTTGGCAGGTGGATAAACTTTAGGAGGGGTGATAAATTGGCATGGCTTCCCAGATCATGAAACTGTAACATCCCCAGCCACCCATAGGTCGGGGCATGCTACCTACAAGCCCACCCTTGGACTTCTTACTCTTATTGATACCTTCTTTAATTAATAATAACGCATAAGATACAAGAATTAGTGACATGCACAACTATATCTAGAAAGCAGGCATAATCTAGGATTTAGTTAAATGATAATTAAAATACAGAGTGAAATACATTCATACATAGATAATAATATCACAACAGAGAGAAATTATCTTTATAAAAAGGTGACACCAACTAGTTGCATACCAAGGACGTTCCACCCAACCATAGACACCACTGCTCCAAATCTCAACAGCAGTGTCACCCCCGAGCCAGAGCTATGAATCCACAAGGATGGTTCTAGAGTTTACTTTGGTTCCCAAACTAGTTAGATCTCAAGCTCTCATAGATTTCCCAGCACCCACAACAATCCAAGTACCTAGTTCTCTTCTAGCCAGCCTGTACCACCCTAAGAGAATGGACCTCCACCCTTCTCTTCCACGCAGTCCCTCATGCAGTCCTTCTCCTTATTTTCCAAGACCTCTAGCAGAGTTGGTCTAGAATATCAATGTTGGAACTCTCAAGACTCGTAGTTGTGAGAAAAACAGGGCACATGCCAACACATCTCAAACATGCAAGCCCCAAGTCATGGCTAGATTTCACCAATGACCATCATGACCAACTATCCCATGGCTAATTCTTCAAAAGATTAGTTCCCTTTCCCAATCCAAGACACGGATGAGGATGGAGCAATGAATGGGTAAGTGGGTGCATGAAAGTGCGCGAGGGGAAATGAATGAAGGTAGAGGAAATCAATGAATAAGACATCATTCGAACCCCCCCATCAGACCAGAGGCAGGTTTAAGTAACTTCGTGTGGAATCAAGAACCTCATGGCCTTCCCCAAGAAGCTCATGTAATCGATTCCCTCCCTTAGGAAAAAAGGGTAATTAACATAGGAATAAACACTTAGACCTTCAATCCCCCTCTCTTGTGGAATCATAGCCCCCTATAACTCTACTCCTTGTTCGTCTAGTAGCTAGCAATGTGTTTATTATTAATAATGATCAAAACATTACATTTCTTGGGCATACTAGCCCTTTAATAATTGTTTGGGCACCTTGGCTTCTCTGCATTGTAACAATACATTATTTAAAATGGGGGTTCAAAACCTAGGGTGTTATATCCCCTCCCCCTTATTTTGGCACTATCCTCAGTGCATATACAAAATAGAGATCAAAATCTCAAACTTATTCAAAAAGATGCGGGTACTCTACCTACATGGCATCTTCATGCTCCCAGGTAGCATCTTCAAGACCGTAGTAGGTCCACTGAACTTTTACCAGCTCTATAACTCAATTCCGGAGAATTTTTATCTTTCTGTCCAATACCCATACTGTTGAACCTGAAAGTGTCCCTTCATCTCTACCTGAATCAGATGCCAATCAATAACATGGTTAGGCTCATGTCCATATTTCTTTAGTAAATATACATGAAATACATTATGCACATTCATGGAAGAAGGAGATGCAAACATGTATGCAACTGGCCCTATTATGTCCAATATTTCAAATGGACCACAGAATTTGGCTACCATTTTTGTACAACTACCCAATTTCAATGAGCTTTTCTTGGGATTCACTTTCAAAAGTACATGCTCCCCTACTTTAAATTATCTAGCTGTCATGTTCTTTTCTACATAAACTTGTTGTCTGTCCTGAGCTTCCTTTAAATTCTGCTTGATCTTAACCACCTGGTCTTCCATGTCCTTGAGCAACTTCGACCCAAGTACCAGTCTATCTGCTGGGTTGTCCCAGTTTACTGGAGTATCGCATTTCCTATCGTACAAGGATTCAAATGGGATCATTCTCAATGAAGCTTGATACCCATTATTATATGAAAACTCAACCAAGTGTAAGTAATCTTCCCACTTGGATGGCTTATCCATCAGATACATTCTCAACATGTCTTCAATTATTCGATTGACCCTATCTGTTTTCCCATATATTTGGGGATGATACATGGTGATAAAGTTTAGATTTGTGCCAAATCATTTAAAAAATCCCCTCAAGAAATTGGACGTAAACTTTGTATCTCTGTCAGAGACAATTTTCCTAGGTATCCCATGCAACCTAGCAATTTCCTTCATGAAAATTTATGCAATATTTGTCATTGTATGTGTTGTCTTCACAGGCACAAAATGAGTAGCCTTTGTTAATTTGTCAACCACCACCATGATTGAATCATGTTGCTTATTCGTTCTGGGTAATCCTATGATGAAATCCATGGTGATCACTTCCCATTTATTCTCTGGAATTGGCAATGGCTGCAGCAAACCTGTTGGGTGCCTATGTTCAGCCTTCACCTTTTGACATTCCATACATCGAGTGATGTAATCGACAACATCCTTCTTCATTCCTAGACAAAAGAATTGGAATCTTACTACTGAAATTATTTTCTGGTAACCAGGATGTCCAGCATAAGGAACATCATGCATTTCCTTCAGTACCAAATTCCTTAGTTCTCCGGAACTAGGAACATAGATTCTATTTTTATGCATGAGTAATCCATCTGCCTTTATCTCATACTTCTTTATTTTTTGTTGTACATCTCCTTGTTGTAGGTTTTCCTTTACCTGTAGGTAATGCTTATCTATAACAAGATCATCTAAAATTATTCTCTTCAATTCTAACTGATGCATACTGACAGCAGTAGAATGCATGAGATGCACTCTTCTACTAAGTGCATAAACAACTTTATTCTCCTTTCCCTTGATATGCTTGATATCAAAGTCATATCACTTAGAAATTCCAGCCATCTTGTTTGCCTGGAATTCAAGGTCAGTTGTTCAAAAATATACTTCAGGTCAATGTGTTATGTACTTAATTCAAATTTCTTCCCCATGAGATAATGCCTCCACATCCTCAAGGCATGAACAATGGAAGAAATTTTCAAGTCGTGGGTGGCATAGCTCCTCTCATGTTCCTTAAGATTTCTGGACTCATATCCAAAGACATGTCCATTTTGTGTGAGGACTCCCCCAATTCATTCCTTACATGCATCTGTACATACCACAAAACTTTCATTTGGGTCAGCAATATTTAACACAGGTGCACTAGTAAGTAATTCATTCAACAGATTAAAATTGTTTTCACACTTGAGTGTCCATTCAAATTTAGTTCCCTTCTTTTGCAAAGAAGTGATAGGATGAGAAATCCTAGAGAACCCTAATATGAACCTTTTGTAGTAGCCATCTAATCCCATAAAAGATCTGATGTCTGACACATTTCTGGGTGTTGGCCATCCCCTAATGGCTTCGATCCTCTCTGGATCCACTGCTATGCCCTGCTTTGAAATAATGTGTCCCAAGTAATGGATCTGATTTTGATAGAAATAACACTTACTCAACTTGGAATACAATTGATGTTCTCTTAGTACTTTATATACCAATCTTAATAAGTATGTCATCCAAGAATACTATGAAAAACTTATCCAAATAATTTCTTAATATGTCATTCATTAAGAACATGAAGACAAATGGTGCATTGGTCAGTCCAAATGGCACCACTAAAAATTCATAATTCCCATACATGGTACTAAAAGTTGTCTTATGAATGTCTTCTTCCTTGATTCTTACCTAATAGTATCCTGCCCTCAGGTCAATCTTTGAAAATATATTTTCTCCTCTTAGCTGATCAAAGAGGTCATCAATTCGGGGTAGAGGATACTTGTTCTTTATAGTGTACTTGTTCAGCTGTCGGAAGTCAATACACAGCCTCAAGGTTCCATCCTTCTTTTTGACAAAAAGTACTGGTGCTCCCCAATGTGAAACACTTGGACGTATGTACCCTTTCTTCAACAATTCTTTCAACTGCATTTGTAATTATTTTAACTCAGGTGTGCTCATTCTGTAAGGTGTTTTTGACACTGGGGAAGCTCCTAGCACTAAATCAATTGATAAATCTATCTCCCTCCTTGGTGGCAATCCATTTATTTCTTGGAATACATCTTCAAATTCCTGTAGTACCGAGAAATATTCAAGGCTTGKCCCCTTTGTATTAKTTGGATCTTCCACATGAGTTGCATACAATTAACATCCTTTCCTAAAACATCTTTTTAGTTGTAAGGMTRAAATCTCCCTTATAGAGATGGGTCTTGGAACTCCTTTCACAATGCTCTGTTTTCCATTTCCATCAAGACATGTAAATGTCTTGTTATGAAAATCTAGGACAACATCATGCTTTTCCAACCAATCCATTCCAATCAGAATATCATAAGACCCCAATGGTATGATATTTAGATCAAGACTAGTATTCACGCCATTAAGACTTATGGAAAAACTTCTGACCATGTCATGGATTCTTCTTTTAGTTCCAGTGGCTAACTAAACCAAACTTTATTTTGCAAGTTTACTTCTTTCCAAATGTAATCGATCCACTATATTAGGATCAATGTAACAATGAATTTCTCCTGAATCAATCAAAATAACAACAGGCTGATTTATGATCTTACCTTCCACCTTGATCATATTGGAATGGTACTCTGATTGTCGATCATTTAACGCTGCATAGATTCTTCCCATATCTTCGACTGTTGTAGCCTCTTGGATTTTGTGCACAGTCTTCACTCTGTCCTTTCTATGTGGGCAATCCTTGTATAGGTGATCTTCCTTGCATCCCCAACATTGGATTGGTGGTATTCCTTTTTTTCCCAAGGAATCTTCTTTCTTGAAATTTCCCTTAGCATATTGATCTTGATGTTCTATTAGGCTCATTCCTATTGAAGGGAGGTTTGAATCCTTTCCTCCTCTAACCAGACTTCACATTTTTCTTGTCCTTCCAATATTTCTATAGGGATTCTCTTCCATGGCCTTGCTCATACAAGTATTTATCCTTCCTGATGGCCTCAGCCAAGGTCTTGGGCTCATCATACTTGATCTTTTCCTTATAAAATGCTGGCAGTCCACTTAGAAATATATGTATTTTCACTTTCTCATCACCAATGAACCTGACATACTTTAACAATCCCAAGAACTTCTTCTTGTACTCTTGCATAGTCATGCTTCCCAATCTGAGTTCAAAGAACTCCTTCATTTTCTTGTCATAGAAATTCTTTGAGAGGTACTACTTCTGGAAGTACTTCTTGAACTGCTTCCAAGTGATCCTACTTTCATTAACATGTTCCACTTTCTTCAGTTGTTCCCACCACATTGCAGCTTTCCAGTGTAAATGGTAGGTGGAAATCTTGGCTTCCAGGTTGGGTGAATAGTTATGCAACTGAAAATATCTCATGAGCCCAAGAAACCATGCTTTGGCATCATCTTCCCTTTCTCTTTCACCCTCAAAGGAAGGTGTCTTGAGCTTCCTCAACTCTCCTTGAAAACTATACACCTCTTGTTTCCTTCTTTGGTGTCTGATAAGAGACACCTCTGGATTGCTTACAAGATCATCTAATGCATAAAACTTTCTTTCTGAGTAAGGAGGTGAGTGGTGTCCATGAGCTCTGCTAGTACTTCTAGAATAACCAGCTCTTCCATGATCATCCCTTCTTTCATGGCACCTTCCTTCTTCCTTTTGTCTTGAGTTGGATCCCTTCTTCGTTTGTCTCTGCAATTGATTTAAGCTCTGCAACACTCAAGCATTTATCTAACTTTTCTCTCTCATCAGTCTCTCAGTGTCTTCTTTCTAGCTCTGCACTTCCATCTTTAGGCTTCTTACTGTTTCTATTAACGTTTCTTGCTCTCCTTTTCCCTTGCATCCATTGGACTCTGTCTCTGCATTACCAAATGTGGTATTTTGGCCTTTAGCCTCCTTATCCTGACTAGAGGCTCCCTCACCTTCTTCCATTTCGTCAATACGCATCTTGAGTTGATGTGTTGAAACCCCTTAATTCTGCAAAATGTGCAAGCGACCATTTTGTTAGAATTATGCATATGATAAAAAAAAATTCCAAACCATGCTACATGTCTCTTTCTTTTTTTTTTCATGGAGATCATATCCCCATTCTCCAAAAATAACAATGTCTTGTTATCCTTGGATGACACATAGTTTTATCTTCTGTAAGTGCTTCCTTCAAACCACCTTCCCAGGTGACCATGGATAAATCCTTCCTTAGCACTTTCATGTCTCAAAGACCATTAATTTGGCCCTTAGCCCTCCTTCCCTCAGCTCTCAATCTGCATATGACCATGGTCATGAACATGCACTTAGTTGAAAAAGCGCTTGTCCAGAGAATCGAGACTTTAGAACTTTCAGCTAGGACCAGATAAACGGTTCTCATCCTCTTTCACGATCAACAATCGAGATCCACTTCAGGACTCCACACTTCGAGAGTCTCAAATTTCCTCGCTTTCCTCCTCCCAGAACTCTTTTACCTGGAGTTCATGATCTACCAACATGTGTCCTCCCACGAATCAATGGTTGTGAATCACTTCGGCTATTTGGGCTTCGGAAGTTTCAAAACTTCCTCCTGCACTTTATCCCATAGTGCTTTCACCCAAAGTCAATGATCCTTCGACATGTATCTTCCAGAATCAATGGTCTATATGTACTCCAGCCTTCGAGCCTTCAGGAGTTTTCAACCCAACGCAACCTATCACATATTTCCCCTACTGGATTTCCCAGTCTTCGGACTGCACAATCTTTTGCCATGTGGAGAAATACTGGAAGTGGAAACATGGCCCAATCAGGCGGGTGCCACGTGTCACGTTCCAACTAACTTTTCAATACTCCAAATGCCCAAAACTTACTAACGCGTGGCCCACATCCCATGTGTCCATGTCATCTCAGGTGACATCCACAAGCCACGTCACTTTGAAAATTCCAGGGTCCACATCACCTCTAGGTGATGTCATCATGCCCCATCACTTCGACTCTTTGGGCTTCAGGACTTCAGGATTTTTCCATACTAGCACACTTCTAATTCTCATGAACTCTGAATTCCCAAAATGGCAAATCTATCGCCATGTGTCCTCTTGGATCGGACAGCTAAGATTCACTTCAGGTCTTCACTCAAATTCCACGGATCTGCACCACGTGTCCTCCTTAATCTGACAATCGAGGATTACTTCAAGTCTTCGGACTTCGGAAATCTCAAATTTCAAAACTTATCTGGCCCCACTAGCTTTTATCCGAAGCCCTGGATCTGGTGGTGCGTGGCTTTTGGCAGATCAATGGCTGAGATCCTTTTGGTTCTTCAGGTTTCGGAAATCTCAAACTTCAAACCTCCTCGAAGTACATGGGATTCTTCCACATGTCCTCTTGAATCAGACATTTGAGGCTTACTTCGGGCCTTCACCCGAAATCCATAGATTTACGCCATGCCTCTTCTGGATCAGATGACCTAGATTTACCTCAGATGATCTGACGCTTGATATTTACTCTAGACGATCTGGCGACTGAGATCTAACTCAGATGATCGAACGATCAAGATTTACTTCGACTCTCCAGCTTTCCAGGCTTCGAGAGTTTCAAATATCAATTGAAAACCTCTCAAACATATTTCTCCGGAGTTACCGATCTGCTAACACGTACCTCTTGGTGATCGACGTTCAGGATCTACTTCAACTATTTCACCTCCTCCTCTTCCACAAACTCCTAGAGTTATGGATCTCGCGTCGCCTATCTATCCTTGACGATGGATGATCCCAAACTACTTCGGCTATACAAAGTTTCGATGTTTGAGCCCTAACATGTCACATCAATTACTTCTTTTAAATTTGCGGGGGAACGCATCGACGGTTTGGAGTAACCCACTTTTCTCCCTGCAATTCTCCTGATGCTAACACGTAACCCCTCAGTGAAACCGTGGTTTGGATTGCGGGACCACCTTGAGGAATTATCTCCCGTGCAATTTGGTTCCCCGCAATGCCTCCTGTCCGTTGATCTCTTTCTCCCATGGGATCTTATGGTGGTGACCTTAACCCTTGCTTCCTTTACATCGGACGACCCATGTTCACATGTCCTTCGATCCAACGATCTCGGATCTCTCCTGATCCATGGTGATCGCTCTCAAACTCGAAGGGGGATGATCATGATCCTTCGAACCCCTTACAACTGATCTCTGACGATCTAAGTCCTGCGTAGATTCTTCAATGCCATTCCTCCTGAGCTTTTCAATTCCATGGGCAGAGTTAGATCTATAACCATGAGACTCTGACCAACAGACCCAGCCCATACCGGCCCAGTGTTTCAACCAGAAGCTCTGATACCAATCTGTAACATCCCCAACCACCCACATGTCGGGGAATGCTACCTACAATCCCGCCCTTGGAGTTTTTACTCGTACTCATACCTTATTTAATTAATAAGAATGCATAAGATACAAGATTTATCAACAAGCACAACAATATCTAGTAAGCATGCATAATATAAGATATAGTTAAACGATAATTAAAATACACAGTGGAATACATTCATACACATATAGTAATATCACAACAGAGAGCACTTATATTTATAAAAAGGTGACACCAATTGGCTGCAGACCAAGGATGTTCCACCCAACCGTAGACACCACTGCTCCAAATCTCAACAGCAATGTCACCCCTGATCCATGGCTATGAATCCACAAGGATGGTTCTAGAGTGTACTTGGGTTCCCAAACCAGTCAGCTCTCAAGCTCTCATAGTTTCCCATCACCCACAACAATCCAAGTACCCAGCTCTCTTCTACCGAGCCTATACCACCCCAAGAGAATGGACCTCCACCCTTCTCTACCATGTAGTCCCTCAAGTAGTCCTTCTCCTTATTTTCCAGTGCCTCCAGCACAACTGGTCCAGAATATCAATGCTGGAATTCTCAGGACTCGCAATTGTGAGAAAAACAGGGCACAGGTCGATGCATCTCAAAAATGAAAGCTCCAGGTCATGGCTAGATTGCACTACAGACCATCACATCCAATTATCCTGTGGCTAATTCTTCGGCAGTTCAGTTCCCTTTCCCAAACCAAGACATAGATGAGGATGGACCAATGAATGGGTAATTGGGTGCATGAAAGTGTGTGAGGGGAAATGAATGAACATACAGGAAATAAATGAACAAGCCATCAATCAAACCCCCCCTTCAGACCAGAGGCGGGTTTAAGTAACTTCGTGGGGAATCAAGAACCTCCTGGCCTTCCCCAAGAAGCTCGCATAACAGATTCCCTCCCTTAGGAAAAAAGGGTAATTAACATGGGAACAAACACTTAGCCCCTCAAGCCCCCTCTCTTGTGGAATCATAGCCCCCTATAAATCTAGTCCTTGTCCTTCTAGCAGCCATCAATGTGTTTATTATTAATAATGATCAAAACATTACATTTCTTGGGCATACTAGCCCTTTAATAATTGTTTGGGCACCCTGGCCTCTCAGCATTGTAACAATACATTATTTAAAATGGGGGTTCAAAACCCGGGGTGTTACAAGAACATGACTAGATCAATGACCATGCTTCATTGTGAGGATGCAACTTGCTCGAGCATTGAAATCCTTGAGCAGTCCCGCAATCAAAACCGTGGTATAGTAAAAGAGATGTGTGGTAGTTGGTGGTGGATTGTAGGATCAAAAGCAGTGTGGATCCAAACTGCTTTTTGTGGCCCCGCAATCACATTCTTATATAATGACAAATCTGAGAGCAACACATGGTCGACCCCTAGGCGTTAATCCTCACCCCGATCCCAAGGAGAGATCAATTAAGAAAAGAGGGACTGGTAGCTAAAACCTCATCTCATTCCAATAAATAGAAAGCATGGAGAGTCTAGCCGTGGATATAGAAGACTGCCAACCTAAGGTACCACAAAGAGCAGTTTCTCATGCACGCCCATACTGACCAGAGTTTCCTTCTGACAGAAGGAACATGACCGACAAGAGAAGACATACGACACTAGAAAAGAGGTGCCCAAGCAACAAGAAATGTCTATTGTTTTGACTATAAATACATGAGATGAATGATATGTTAAGGGGTGATGTTTTTCAAAGGTTGGAGAGTCGAGAGAGTTTTATGAGCAGGGATCTGTATTTTAGTTTGCAAGCCTGAGGTCTTGGATTGTAAATATGATGTTATTGAATATTCCTTTGAATTGTTTTTATCAAACTGTCTTCTTAGTTTACACGTTGTTCTGTTTCTTCTTGTCTGGATGTAATCTCTTTGATTTATGGATTCCTGAGGTGATGGAGGATTTGTTGTCATCATGCTCATATTTCATGGTTCATCATATATTTTATGTTTTTCCCTTATGCATGTAATCTCTCTGATCTGTGGATTCCTGAGGCGGTAGAGGATTTGTTGTCATCTTGCCCATTTTTCACAGTTCCTCACTTAGACACATTTTTTCTTTATTCTTCCCATCACCACTTAAATCTTTTTTTCTAATAGGTAGTTTAAATGCCTTCATTATTTACGATACTTATGACTCCATAGCCCAATGGTCCTGAATTGATCTGTAATTACTTATGTTATCTTTCCCTTTCCCTGCAGTCTTACTGATCCACCTACTCGAACCATTTTAATCCAGTTTACCCTTTGTTTTGATGGGTGTTGGGCTTATTCTCTCATAGTCAAAGGGAGACTCTCAGTGCTAACAGGTTGAATGTGCAAACATAGAGATGGGTTCCCTAGTGATCAAATTATTCATCATGGTGGGGTGAGACTAGTGAGATAAAATGGGGGGTAGGGGCCTTGATTTGGGTCTCTATGGATGTGTTTTAATCATGAGTTGGTTTGAATATGGTAAACTAATATTGGGGAAGATGAGGGGCCAATAAAAATGAGGGAACACATTCAACATAACCAACCATAAAACTAAAAAAGTGAGAAGACCACAGGTGATTTAGTTATCAATGTGATGAGAAGAAGTATGAGTTTCATTCTTGGAAATGATAACTACTCAGAATCTCATTGATATTAAAAAATAACATGCGTATTGATTTGCAAAGGGGGATAAAATTTTGAGATATCCCATCTGGATGGAAGACTACTAGAAAACAACAACTAGGTGTAGGAGGAATGGGTGAAGTTGTTTTTGAACTAGAAAATGGAATCCTAGAGGCATATGTGGGGGGGAAATATTGGTAAATGAAATTAACTTAGATGGAGTAACTAACATGTCAGTTTGAAGAAGTATATACATGAA
>JASDQU010307715.1:38489-66598 GCA_032191745.1 Picea mariana
AGTATGTAATAGTGTGGGAATCCCCTTAAAAGGTAATTGGTCATCCGAGTCTCATTTTTTTAGAAAAGAAATTTTCAACATTTAATGAATCCTTTTAACCCTTTGCAGGATACATGACATACTAGTGCTTGGATCGGTTTCTTCAAACCTATCGGTTTCACTCATATATTGATCTTGTAACATCGGTGTGTTGAAGACAAACAAGGAATCTTCAAAGTTAGGTTTTTTGTGAGTGGACATGTACGAATCCTTGGATGGTTCATGTTGTCTTGAGACATTTAGGACATTGCTTGTTTTTGAGAAAGTTGAGTTCCATTTCCTTTTGGGAGGCATGAGTTTTACTTCAAGAATTTCTGGGAACTTAAGCTCAGCTTTGGTGACATCCTCGTCACTAGATTCCCTGGGGTCATTATTGTGGGAGAGATTGACTTGATGGATGTAGTGTTCAAATTTCAAGGTTCTTCTCAATCTGAGAAGCAAAGTCTTGTGATTCTTCTAGAGTCAAGGGTGATCGATCTTTGAGAGTGAACTGCAAAACTCCTTCCAACGAGTTCAAGTAGTGTTGGAGGACAACTTCTTCTAAGAAACTAGGCCTAATATTCTTGAGTAGAAGGTTGAACCTATCATTGAAATCCCTAATGCCCTCACTAGAGGCTTTGCAAATATTAGTGTATTGAGAGTAAAAGGAATCCAAGCTTTCTTTTTCACACCAATATTTCTTGAAGGATTGTTCAATATCTTCAGGGTTTTTGATGCTTCCTTTCGGGAGTTTGTTAATCCATCTTCTGGCAGTTTTGGTGAGTGAGCTCACAAAGAGACTTAAAAAGACATCTGGGTGTTCTTGTACGGATTGGTGAAACTGGAAAGCATCAAAGAAGTCGGTCCAATGAGAGTTGGCATAGGATCCATCTTCCCCTGAGAACTTAGGTATCTAGGACTCGACCTTCTTGGGCAGATCATGTAACCCCCCTTGGGTGTTAGGTAATATTAAAGGACCAAAGAGTTCCTTATGAGACCATTTGGGAGAACTTACAGGGGTGAAAAGATTTGTGGAGGTCATAGTGGTAGATGAAAGTATATACTGACGCCCACTACGAGTCGTCATTTTCTATTTGTGGAGTCGCCGGATGATTTTCTTAAAATCATCAAAGAAAAGGGAAAACACCCTAGTGGAGTCACCAGGTAAGCTTGTAATATGAGGCTCTGAGGAAAGGCTTACCAAAAAGGTTTTTCGTTTGAGGATAATTGACTCAGTGTTCCCCGACAACGTCGCCAAAATGTTATCACGTAGGTTGTAGCTAGGTCAAATGGATAAAGGATAGAGGTCAAACGGGCATAACATGAACCTTCCCCACCCAATGTCACCTCAATGGGGAGGTTCTTTCTATTTAGGGAGGTTAACCCAGGGGAGATGTCCCTGATAACCTGGGGTTTTGAAGAGGCCAAAGTATAAGGGTCAAAGCAAAAGTTCCTCCTCACAGGTTACCACCAAGGTCAGATAGTCTGACTAATTAGCCAATAAAGAAGTGTATGCCCAACTGAGAACACCTGCCTAGAACAAGAAAATAGAAAATAATATATGCAGGCTATAATTTAGTGGGTTAGTACTTCATGTAACTATCTGACATCAATATATAAGCAATGTGAAACAACATATATTAATGAGATCAACCTTTTGTCAATATAGTAATGGAAAAGTATCAATTCATCAATAACTGTTGAGATGATGTAATCAACAATGTATCTAACCAATCTTTAACTCAATAAATTCTTTCAACCATCATCTAATTTATTATCATCAAAGATGCTGCGTTAAGATGGAATAACCAAGTGTGACGTCAGCCTAGTTAGGGTTAGCTAGTTAGTTAGGGTTTCAAATTTAAAAGTTTTGAGAGGTTGTTGGAGCACTACCACTTCAACGTTGTGTGTCTAAGATCAGTGCCTAAGGGTAGATGGAGTCAATTAAGGAGAGGATGTAAGGTTGAAGGATTAATAGGCTAAATACAAGAGGGAAGGGTTCTAGAGTGCTGCAATGGCAGGGCCCTAGAATCAAAACTCTAGGGGAAAGAGGCTCACTCCGGTGTTTCTTAAGCAAGGCCTCGTGCTCTTTCCTCCCTTTTTAGGTCAAACTTGGAAAAACAACTAGCATAAAATATGAGTTAAAACAAGAGGATGAGGTGAGGGAGAGTGTTGCAATGGAAAGGCTCTATCACCAAACCCTAGAAGATGGATGACCCTAGGTGTAGATAACCTAGGCCTGGGACGTCACCTCCTTCTCAACCTTTAAAATTTATAGCTAGCACAAAGGGAAAAAGTGAAAAGAGTGTAGCAAAGGATAGGCTCTTTATTCCTTCTTCAATGGATGAATATTTATCTCTAAGGGGACATGAAACAAGGACCTACTTGTGTGCTTGTCACCTAGGGTTTTAAAATCAACAAATTTATAAGTAAATGCAAGAATATAGACCTACAACCATTCAATTAAGAAGTTTTACAAGAAAAACACTTACATATCATGATGAAAAGCATATGCAAACCCTAGTTGTAAACCTTCCTTCAAGAGAAATGCCAAACATGCCAAGAAAATCCTTCCATCAACAAGTGCACCTCACTTTAAAAGACCAAATACCCAAGTAGGGCGCAAAAATCAAACCTCACAAGAGAGTGAGTTGTGTGTTCTTTCAAAATGAGGGAAAACATCCTCAATATATAGTGTATCATGACCTATAATTAAAATTAGGTCATTAAAATAAGCCGACAAGACTACAAACCAATATCATACTGTTTTTATATTAAACTATTTTCTAAACCCTTAAATGAGCAAAAGATGAGATGTCAGGCCCTCCTGAGGGAGACGTTAGGCCCTTTTGGGGCTAGTCCAACATCCAAAAGTTAAACGTTAGCCCTTCCTGGGCTCCTCCAAGATGCCACACATGCCAGTCATCCTGTCAAACTGCCACACGCTCAAGGTGACGTCAAGGCCTCCTGGGTGATGTCTTGGTCATCAAAGGGAAACGCTCCATTTGAAAAGGGTCAACGCCCCCGGGCTGGGCTCAGCCAAAGTGTCCTGGATGGAATGCCCTTCTTCTTCTCATGTGCAAGAGCTCAACCAATCATTGTCCTGTCTCTACCCCTGATGGGGGTCCCAACAACCATATGATGGGCTCTTCAGCCCCATGGAGGTTCGAACTAATCATCTCCCCATGTGTATCGATCCAACTAGTACCTGTCCATCGGGCATGGTCCTGCACATCAAAAACTTCTCCCTCCATGGGCTCATTAGTCACAGAGATCATAGCAATGTCAATCATGTTTCATCATTAATGTTATCAAATATATGCATAAAATCCTTGATACATCATTCAATAGCTCAAAGACATTACAAACACCCATAATACAAAGTCGAAGAAAAAGACAAAATACCCTATTGGGCTAGTATCCACAAGGAAAGGAAAGTCTCCAAGGGGTATCATCCAAGCCATGTAAAATGAGGTGACGTGGTCAAGGGATGTCCAGACATACGGGTAGAGTGAAAGACATGGATGCATGATATTACCTGTGGGTGCCTTTGTAGAAGGCGAGCTCTACTCGTCATGGATGCAATTCTTTCCAAGCCCTTTATTTCCTTTTCTTTTTTATTTCAAGGTCTAACAAGAGGACACTTCCTTGGCATGGTGACCAGAGCTAACGGTGTTACCCACAAGCACTTTCACAGAGATGATAAGGCTGCCTCGTGATGAGACCCCCTTTCCCTTGGCCATGCAGCCAAAGGTCACTACCCTTGCGTGGTAGCCAGATAATGGCAATGTCATTCTGTTAGGTACCCATGAACATAATAGGCTAGCTCGTGATGAGACCCCCTATCCTCTTTGCTAAGTCTTTTCTTGTTATTTTTCTTTGGGTCCCTCTTATTTCTTGATGAGAGGCTTTTTATTGCCTTCTCGGGGATCCGTGGGTGAAGCATCTCTAGGTTTCATTTTTTATGGATTTTATCTTTTACCAACTGCTTTTACCTTCTAGGCCTTAATCCCCTTCTTCCCACAAGATAAGGTGCAACCCCACAAACAGGTCATCCGAATGCCCGGACTAGGGGAATGTGACAGATGAGTGGGAGATAAGATGTAAAAGTGATGTTATGATGGGAGCGGACGATGGATCTTCAGAAATCCCCTCGGTGGCAAACCAAAACCTATGGGTACATGCATTCTAAGACACCCTTCAGTCCCCCCAACCATGGTCAAGTGGGTTAATTTAAGATCCAAGCAGTCGTCAGAAATAAAAGGAATTTGATGCACATATCTAAAGGTTATAATGATAAAAAATGACACATACCATGATACCTGGACCAATTGCCTCATGGAGCAAGAGTCTTCTCCGATACAAGTCCAAGCCGAAGGTGATGGATACTGCTGCTGCTGACATGACAAGTCTGATGAAGGAGAAGAAATATGGGCCCTCCAGGGCCATGCTCAGGTCGATCCTGCTCTCGGTACTCCATGTCTAGGACCTATGGGCCTCGAGACATGATCTCCTAGTTATCCCTAGAAATTGGGGATAATAGGGCCCACATGGCTTTTGGTGTTTCACCTTCTAGGGTTAGGTTTTTGGATTTCTAGGTTTTTGATATTCATGAGTAATATGGAAATGGCCTATGGAGCATCATTTTAATCCATTCTTCTTAGATGGATGTGTGTAGAAACCAAATCTCTTCTCATAGATAGCTACCACCATTCGAGCAAGTTTCAATTCTATAGTTTTATAGTTTCAACCTATTTCATTATTTAATAGAAGATATTGTTCACTGAATATTTGTGTTATTCTTCCCATCTCTATGTTTATGGTATTTAGTCTATAATTAGTTCGTTTCGCTCCTAAATCCATATCAGTTTTATGAAAGTAGTCTACTCCTCATTTATTTTTGTTCGTGCATGTCCATGACAAGCTCTAGGTACAAGAAGTTGGGACTCAAACCAATCGAGACATTACTAGATCGTCCGTGCTGAACCCAAAAACAACCCATGGGAGAAGAAAATAAATATGATGAACCAAGGGATCCTATTAAAATGTTTCTCGAGCAATCCATTGTGCAAAAAAGGAACAAGCTGATGGACAAATTCGTGCAGATCCTTCCACGGTTGCCCATGGGAGAAGCATCTTCATCAGGCGGCCATGCAACCCCCTTCAAGGTACAGGTAAATTTTGATATTCCTCTATTTAAAGGACTGATAGATGTGAATGTTGTAGATAAATGGTTAAATCTGCTCGAAGGATATTTTTCGGTCCACAATTTTTTTGATCGGGAAAATATCACTTTTTCACTCTTCAAGGCCATTCCCCATGTTAAATACTGGTGGGATACCTACTCTGAGCAAAGGGCCATGGATGAATTTGCAATTTTTGTGGTGGACCCTACATTGGATTCCTTTCGGGACGCCATTAAAGAAAAATACTACCCTGTTGGAAGGTACAAGGACCAATACACCAAATGGACCACCCCACATCAAGAAAGGGACCGGACAGTACCAGACTTCACCAATATTTTCCATAACCTCCGCACCAAATTGGGTCTAAAATATTCTGAGCATCATCAGGTGCTCAAATACCATGGTTGTTTTCATAGATACATTCAAACAGAAATGGAGTTCTTGGAGATCACCTCATTTGGCACCACTTATAGATACGCTTTCAAGATCAAGCATAAATTTAAGCAGAAACGATGAGAGTTTGGATCTGCAAAACCCTCACAGCTGAAGCAGGGAAAAGGAAACCCCAACCCACACAGCAGGGGACCAATTCACTATGGTCTCCCTCAGAACAATCCGTCCAAGCCACAACACAAGAAGGGAAATGATAAGACGAAGAAGGACACGGGAAAATGGTGTGAGTACCATAAAAGTCCTTGGCACAACACTGACAAATGCCGCTCCAAGAAGTCCCTCATGGTTGAGCTCAAGTATTCCAAGTCAAAGGCCAATTCTAATTTTGAATCAAATCCTAAAGGAGGGAAGCAGTTTATCGAGGATGAAACTAGTGCCACGGTCGCTACCACCAAAGTCCGACCAAGCGAACAAGAAGAACCGGAGGAAGGGGAATGCCTCTTTCACTCACAACTATGGGTCAAGGGGGCTCCGATTCACTTCATTGTCGACAGTGGTAGTCATAAGAACCCGATTTCAGAAGAGGTCATCAAGCGGCTGAACCTTCCAATGACATGACACCTGCAACCCTACACTATTAGTTATCTTCGTCAAGGAAGATATCTCCATGTTAGCCAACAATGTCGTTTGTCCTACGACATCAAGCCTTTCAAAGATGAGGTACTGTGTGATATTGATCCCCTTGAAGTTTGTGATGTTATTTTAGGACAACCATATTTTTGGAAGCATCATGTTGTGTGTGAGTCTAGACACCACAATGTTATTATTACTTTGGGTAGACAATTGTACAGGATTCCAGAGGTGGCACCGCCTACTGTTATTTCTTTAATCTCTGCAAAGAAATGTAATGAGGTCATTTCAAATACCAGGAAGTTAGTATTATTTGTGATCTGTTCTCACAATAAGAATAAGGGTGCCACCACATCTGTGGCCTCTACACAACACCTCTCTTTGTGGCGGAAGCAAGTGGATAGGATCATGGAAGAATACAAAGACATCTTCGTCTCACCTACAGGGGTACCGACACATTGCCAAGTCAAGCATCCAATTGATTTGACTCCCAACACACCTCTACTTAATGGACTATTCTGTCGACACTTGCTGATGGAGAATGAAAAAATCAGGCATTATATCCAAGATCTTCTTCAAAATGGGCACATCAGAACCAACTCCTCCCCTTGCGGAAGTCTAATTGTACTGGTGCAGAAAAAGGACGGGACTTGGTGACTCGCATTGATTACAGAGCCTTAAAAAAAATCATAGTCAGGAACCACTATCCCTTTCCTAGGATTGATGACCTTGTTGACCAACTCAAGGGGTAAAAGTTCTTCAACAAGATTGACTTGAAGACTGGATACCATCAGGTTCTCATCGAGCCAATGGATGTCTGGAAGACAACCTTCAAGTCCAAGGAAGGTCTCTACAAATGGCTAGTCATGCCCTTTGGCTTAACAAATGAACCAACCACTTTCATGAGGTTGATGGATGATGTATTTAGACCTTTCACCAACTCCTTTGTGGTAGAATATTTGGATGACATACTCATATTCAATAGAAAGTGGGAGGAGCACATGCAACATATTCAACAGGTTTTGAGCACTCTACGACAACACAAGCTTTATGACAAATTGTAAAAATGCTCTTTTGGCATGGACATGGTCCAATACCTGGGCTACATTGTTGATGAACATGGGGTACATGTTTATCTAGCTAATATCCAATTCATTCGTGACTATTCAGCCCCGACCACACTGACCGAGCTTCAGAGCTTCTTAGGACTCACCAATTTTTACCGAAGGTTCGTGTTGGGATTCTACCATATTGACTGGGCCCTCAACCAGGTGACCAAGGGTAGTGGTAGGGCCTAGTTCATGTGGGGGAAGGAGCAACAACGAGATTTTTAAGATCTGAAACATCTTTTGTGCTCAGCTCCGATACTCTCCTTGCCTAATCTGCAACAACCATTCGAGATTAAGACTGATGGATCTGACTATGCTGTGGGCGCATTTCTCACTCAGCATGGGCATACGATGGAATACCATAGTGATACACTCTCTGATGTTGTCCGTAAATACCTCGCCTATGACAAGGAAATGTATTCCATTGTACAAGATTGTCGTCAATGGAAACATTACATTATGGGGACAAAGATGATCATACACACTGATCACAATCCTCTACAATTCATACAAACATAGGGGAAATTGTAGAATGATCGCCATCATAAGTGGTCCACCTACTTTAAGCAGTTCCATCTCAACATCAAGTATAAGACAAGTATCTCCAATTGTGTCACTGACTGCCTCAGTCGACCTCCTGTGTCTACACTTACCACTGTGCTCCATTCCTGTGGACATGAAACATCAGAGTGGACCCAACTTTACCAGCAAGATCTAGACTTCGCCAACACATATCATCTCTTGGTTACATGCGACACTATCACTAATTTTCACATTTAGTACAAACTCTTATGCCACCTAGTACATCTTTGTGTTCCTACAAGCGAGCATGCAAAGATGATTTGGAAAGCTCAATACAGTTGGGTGGCAGGACATTTTGGCATAGAGAAAACTGTGGCCATCCTTCAGAAACATTTTTATTGGCCAAAAATTTGACTGGACGTCAACAAGTATATCAGATCTTGCACTGCCTGTGCCATTGCCAAGACGAACATCAAGAAGAAAGGTTTATACACCCCTCTTCCTATTCCTGAGAAGCCGTAGGAGTCCATCTCCATGGATTACATGTCTGGTTTTCTAACCACTAGGAAAGAAAATGACTGCATGTTTTTGGTCATTGATCGATTTTCGAAGATGGCCATCCTCACAGCCTATAAGAATATTGTCACAGCAGCTGATACTTCCAAGCTCTTCTTCAAACAATTTTGGGTGCACTTTGGGATACCATAAACCATCATCTCTGACCAAGACAACGAGTTCCTCAACACCTTTTGGTCGAGTATCTCGTCTCTGTTGAACACCCAGCTCACAAAAATCTACTTTTTTCCACCCCTAAACTGATGGCCAAATTGAGGTCATCAATCGGATGATTGTGCACATCCTTCACATGTACAACTCTAAGAATCCCCGTACATGGGACAAGAGTCTCCCATATGTTCAACATAGTAACAACAAAGCTCTCCATAGTTCCACTAACCATAGCCCATTTCAGGTGGGTCTGGGATTCCAACCCTTGGGACCTGTTGACGTTGCACTTACTCTTTCCACCTCATAGAAAGAGTCTTCCCCTGATCATTCTATGGTCGACAAATCCACTAGATTCATTGAGAAGATTCAACACATCCGCCAATAGGTCTAGGAGATTTTGCATAAATTCAATGCTAAGTACAAGTAACGCCATGATAAACACAGGGTACCACACCAATTTTAGCTTGGAGACAAAGTTTGGTTACATTTGTAGAAGGAGCGTCTCATCGGGCCCCATCAAAAACTTCAACCACTTCGTTATGGCCTTACACTATCACCAAGGCTATGGGTAGCAATAATTTTGAGCTCAACACTCCACCCTTCCTTGGTCTGCATCGAGTATGCAATGTGGACCTCCTTCGGCCATATTTCGCACCATTATTGGACACCTATGAGATTGTATAACAACTTAGACCAACAAAGCTCAAACCTGACTGCATGGAACAAGCATCCATCGATCATATAGTGGACACATAGGTCAAGGGCACTTGCCAGCAGTAGATCCAACTTTATCAGGTTGTCAAGGTAGGGAAACTCCTACACCAAGGCAAGTGGATCACCCGAGGCTAAATCCAACAAATTTTTACTCACCTAATGGGGTAAATCAATGCAATGGATACCATTCTTCCTAAGGGGGAAGGATTGACCCAAATGGATATTGGTGGCCACCCACCTATTCCAACTAGCTCCTTGTGTCCATTTTTGTTCAACATGTCTTTTTGTATTGTTTTATAATTGTGAATTATAAACTTCTGGGGCTGTCTGAAGCCTCACACATTATCTAGGTGGATACAGGTGGCCTCTCGCCTAATCCAACTGGCCTATTTTGTATGTTTTCATATAAACACATCTTGTTGTACTTTCAGGGCTGTTTTGAGGCCCTAAACAATGTTTTTTTGACTCGCCACAGTCAGACTATAAAAAAATTTAGAGTTTGACATTGAAACGTGTATCTCTCTGAAAGAAGACCTTTCCAACGGGCTATCACATGCCTAAAACAGAGGTCGTATGCAAACATTATGACCCTAGGAAGTTGAGGTACCAAATTACACCAACTTACCCATAGGGCCCACACAACTTTTGGCATTTCACCTTCTAGGGTTAGGTTTTTGGATGTATAGGGTTTTTTAATTCATGAGTAATATGAAAAGGGCCTATGGAGCCTCATTGTAATCCATTCTACTCATATAGATGCACATAGAAACCACATCTGTTCTCAGAGATAGCTACCACCATTCGATCAAGTTTCATTTCTGCAGTTTTACAGTTTCATCCTATTTCATTATTTAATAGAAGATATTGTTCACTGAATATTTGTGCTCTTCTTCCTATCTCTATGTTTATGGTATTCAATCTATAATAAGTTTGTTCCGCTCCTAATTCAGATCACGAAGTCCCGAAGAAAAATACCACCGTTAGATTTGGATGGACACGCGACAACGATCAATGGACTTCAGGAGAAAACACTCTAGATGAAAGCGAGAAGGGAGAAGCCAAAACTTCCGAAGCCTAGAATTCTAAAGTAAATCATGACCATTCATTGGGGACGGACACGCAACAGAGATCTGTGTAGCCGGGATCAAGGGGACATAGGATCCGTTCACTGAGAGTTGTCTAGAGCGAAGCTAAAACCATGACGGTTGATGGCCTAGATGCGCGACAAAGATCTGTGCATTCTAGGAAAAACATTTTGGAGAAAATCGAGAGGAGAAGTGCCAAAACACCTGAAACTAGAAATCCGAAGTAAATCCTACACGTCTGCTGGAGAAGGACACGTGACACTTGATCATGAATTCTGGGGCTTCTGTCTGGCACTCAACCTTGCCCAACTTTATAATTCCAAATGCCCGAGGGTCGCTAATATGAACTTCACAGGGGATCTTCGCCATTGAAAACTAAACCTGCCTGTTTTCTTGCTTGGAGCCCACAATAGACCACTTTGAGTGCTGCGCTTTGTGCTCGTGGCTGCTTCCTATGCAGACCACGGACTTGGTCGTCCTGCGACCCTTTGACAACTATATGTGATAATGCCATGCACCAACCTATACCATCAACGAGTACATCAACCATGCACCAAATATGTACTGATCATGCATCAAATACACATAAACTATGAGTCATCAAGATGCACCAACATCATCAACTATACACCTCATGTATGTGCCAACTCATTAACTACTTGTCTCAACCATGTAGCCAATATGTACCTCAACCAAAAATCCTCATCAATTTCATCATCCAAATCTGATTTGTAACTCTGTAATAGACCTGGTGTATATGATCACATACCTACAAACCTTCCTTAAATTTAACAACAAGAAACTAACATTTTCATCAAACTTTACTTTAGTCTCACATGATTAATTTTGGATTAGTCAACAACCCTAACTTTCAATAATCATAACTATGTACTTGTAATGAATAAAGATCTGAAAATAGTACACAATTTTCTTCAGTGTGTTTTGTACAATTCTTCCAGGTTTCACTACTTGGATCCTCTTAGAATAGGAGTTATAGAAAAAATGACATACCTTATTAAATTCTGGCTTATTCTAGAGAGCGAACTTGTAGAGCGTGCCCCACATGGCATATTTGTTGTATGGATCTAAAAATTGTACATAGTGTTATCACTCCAAAAGTCACCCTAGACTGTGATCAAGTGAGCTTGGTAACATCAAAAGATTTGTAAATGTAAAAAGTGTTTTAAAGGGTCAAATGGAAAAAGACTCAAAATGATAATGTTCCAACTCAAAAAATAGGGCTAGAATGCACCAACAATCAAGGTCTTGGATAAATTCAATCATAATTGGGAGTAAGTAAGAATAGAGAGAGGCATTGAAAGACAGGAGTGTAGGGGCTGTTGTAAACATCAGGTCTGAAAAAGCCTAAGGAAGAAAGTTTCTTAGCACAAGATCTTCTTGAACTCAGAAACTAAGGAAGATGAACAAACATAATGATAATATATGACCAAACATCCACCATAAAATCACCACAACCATTCATGTGATTCATTAAAAAAATGAACATTTAGCATCAGAAGCAAATAAGATGAAAGAGAAGATGATTTCTATTAACCGAAATGTCTTAAATCCAGTACATAACCAAAGAACAGTTTACTTAGTCAAAGGAAATTACAATCTGGGAGCCTCAACTCAACCATTCTTACCTTATTCTCTCATTTGGAACATGGATTTATAATAAAAAGGAAAGGAAACAACAAGAGGTGCAGGCTAGCCCTTCCTCACATTGGATTCTTCAACAACAATTCTCAATTGAACACCTGTGCTAGAAGTTACAAACAAACTGCTATAAAAAGGAAACATGCTGGTAACCGATCCCATAATATTTAAATGACACTTCCTCCCTTCATCTTCATTGAAGCACCTCCTCTTGCATGCCAAGTGTCCTGTAGAGATTGTAAGTTGTTATCATGCTGCCAACTACTATCTCAACCATTCTCCACATCATCAGCCAACTAAAGGAGTAATGAATTCAAACTCCTTGATTCCATGTGCCAATAGGTAGTGCCATTCTGGTGTATCTCTGCGCAAATTTAGTCTCTGCTAGAAATTAGGTAGCGCCTACGAGAAATTATGTAGCGCACTATGGAATACACAACGCCCAGGAGAGTAAATAGTGCCCAGGAGAAAACAAGGCGCCCAAGAGATTTACAATGCCCAGGAGAAAATGCAACCCCCAGGAGATTTGGTAGCGAACAGGAGAAGACATAGTGCCCTACACTTTGCACATCCATGCATGAAAGTGGTGGAATGGGCAAGAAGTTTGGGAACATCATTGTATACATCGTGGCTACATTTAGTTCTTCAACACCGATAGAATCTTTAAACTATACTACATTTATATCTCATGATGGCACTTGTGAAATCTTTAAACAATACTGCATTGATATCTCATCATGGCACATGTGCATGCATCTTGCAAATCAGGCATTTGCAATTTCACCGAGCACTGAACAGTTGGAATGTTGGCTTAATTATGTCTTGGCCCATAGCTTGAGATTATGGTTTGACTCATGGCTTGGTCTTAGGATAGATTTGAATTGTAAGATAATACATAGTGTAATCTAGGTTTAAGACACTTTAAAACACACACCACCTCTTCTATCAAAGTCAATAAACTCATTTATTGAAAAGGCAACTAAAATAAAACCATAGGGAACAAAATAAAGATTTAGGAAAAACTACTAAAAAATGGTTTTCGGTTATGCAAGTTAAAAGTAAAAAGACCATAGGTGTTTGGAGAAAAATATTTATGAATTAAGACTCTTCCTAACTCAATGAGGAAATTGGAATTTATGAACTAGGGAAAATGAGCAAAAATATTTCAAAAGTTTAGCACAAGGATGCTAAAGACACTTAAAATTTCCATAAAAACTTGAGTGCTAACATTTGGCTCAAACTGGGATGGAGACCTCCCCACGAGGCTCCAAGAACCTAGTAGTTTTAGTTGCCTTATCTGTTGGGCTATGGAGTCATTTGGCCTATGAAACCAATCTCTGAAAATTCTCAAGACTTGGGCAGCTGATCTTTGTATACCTTCAAAACTGGCCTTTATTCACACAAGCTGACTGATATTTCTGCTGCAAACCAGAAGAAAAGTAATGCTCGAGAAGTGAGCTTATTTCCTACCCTAATCTACTCTAACCAGGTCTGCAATTGTTTAGGTAAATGTTACCTTCCATAACAACCATTCAAGCAATTTTAAAATTGAAGAAATCTCGTCTCTGTCACTGATCAACAATTGATGTTTGAAATGTAACAACAGTGATAAAAATTCATTCAAGAAACCATACTCACCCAGACATGCTGATAAAAATATCAATTATGCATGCTCCAAAGCATTTGAAAAGTTTAACTCTATGTACTCATTGTCAGGGTCATGAAACTAAAAGCAATGCCTAATTAATTTATGAAAGGTTACCTTCATTGTTTCAAAGCTGCTGATAGTTTGTTTGATGTATTCTATAGGAACACTTGTTTGAATGACAGACACATGAATCTGTGGGTCAAATAGCTGCTGCGTAACTTCAGAACCACCTTTTGGTTGATTGCTGATCATTTCTTCATATACCGTGGGGATAGTCTGCTGCTCATACATATGGTTTTTATTAAGAAAAGACTGTTCATTTGTTGGTGATGGATAAGAGATTAGATTTATATGAAAATCCCTTTCAACACCTCCATATCATTTACAAGGATCAGGAGAATAATCATCATATACAGGAATAGTGCTAAGAGGTTCCAAACAAACCATAGAAAAATTATGTTCATCACCATCATTGGTATTTTTATCAAAAATAGGTTGTCCATAACAAACCTTTGACTCTTGACATTCAGAATGTCTTGTTTCATGATTCTTTCTAAAAACAAAGTATTCATTACCAAAGTGTTTGTCAACAACAAGCTGCTCTTGGTCAATGTTTGAGACAATGACTTCCTCAGAGGCAAGGTTATCAAAGATACCTGGTTTGAGGACCAAATCATCCACTATGTTTTCTTCATAGAGACCGCAAATAAAATCTTCCTCATGTTCATATTTGACATGACACTGACTTTGAATCCTGCCACAAGCTCAGAGGTTCTGCTCCACTTCCTCAGCATCCACGAATAACTGTGATAAAGATGTCGATTTTATTTCCCTAAGATACAAAACAAGGTTAGAATATTGATACATTATGTAATACACCATGTCAGCAGCCTCAGAAGGTTTAATTTCCAGGGGTATGCTGTAATACAATATGTGAAACCTTCGATTAAAAGCAGACATAACTTCATTTTTTCCTCTTCTCAAAGTAGTGAATTCATTTAGGTACTGATCAAATGAATTTCTCTCTCCCCAGTATTTTAAAAAGGTATCATATAGCTCATCCCACGAACCAATGGAAGCAACTTCCATATTCTTTAACCATAAGGCAACATCTCCAATCAAATATGTAGAGAAAAACCTCATGATAATATCTTCATGCAAGATTTCCAGATTATCGATGAAGTCTTGAAAGCATGATAGATGCTATTCTCCTGTAGTGTTATCTTTTCCATAAAAAGTTGGTAGGTAGTCTACAAATCCGAGAGGGTAAGGATGAATAAAGGATGACAACTTTAGAGGTCTAAACATCTTTCCCCTAACCTTAAAATGGAAGTCAGTGGGATGCTGAACACTAGAAGGTTGTTGGTAAAGTTCAGAGGAGTTGGAAGCCTAAATTGAATCAGTTTTATAATTTTCAAGAGGACAATAATCATTTGGTGCATGTTGAATTTCAACAGGTTGTTTTTTAACAACAGAGGTAATGGTAGAAGCTAATAAATCAACTTTAAAATATGGAGAAGGGAGAGAATCGTAAGGTTCAGACTGCTCAAAAAAGTGTTTATGAACCTCATATTCTTCAAGTGTTTGAAGTGGATGGATATCCTTAACATCAATGACATGGGAAGGGGGTAAATCTACTTGTTTGAAAAAGGAATATGCAAGAGTAGGTTGGTGGTCTTTAGAGTATACAAAGCAGATTATGATTCTCCTAATGTGTGCAGGGAAATTCAAGAAAGAGTGAAGGATAAAGAGCACAAGTTTCAGAAAGAAATTCAGAACTTGATACCTGAACTTGCCTCTACCTTCCATTTCTATCCAAGCTTGTTCCCACAGGTTCGTCTTCATGGAGTCGCCAGGTAGATGATTACAGTCAATTTTCTGTATCCCTCTCTTGTCTACCATCAAGAGCTATATCTATGTCGTTCTTCCTAGGTAACTCTTCAATCTACTCAAATCTGTCCCCGACAACGACACCATTTAGATGTTAGCATTGGAAGTTGCACTTGGACTGCTTCAAGTACAAGCCCAACACATCTTGAAATGATAAGGGTTTAATTTGGATGAGATGGGTTTCAAGAAATTCTGAGAGTGGTTAAATTAATCAAGAAAGCAATGAAACCATTGGGCATGGAGTCCATGAAAAGAAACTGTAATAGTGAACTAACATTCTATGTGCAACAAATCAGGTCAATAAAGTTGGGATCAGTTATAATGCTTATAAAAATATGGAATGAAGAAATAAGAAAAACAAAACTAAAAATGATCAAAGAGCATCCTGATCTTCAATACATATGACAGCAAGAGGAAAAAACTCAGTTTTCAGAAAACCTTTCTAAAGATGAACTAAAACTCATATAATCATGTGGAAAGGGATAGAGCATATTCTATACAATAACCCTCTCAACACAGAAATTGCAGAAATATAACCTATAGTAGCAACAGATATCCAAGAAGATGAAAGATGGGAAAATGATTTACACATAAAAGAGAAAACAAAATGAAACATAACTTCATTGTCAGTTGAGGTATTTTACATAAAAAATCATCACAAGTCTGCAACTTGAAATCAGAGAATTTTCATGCCTTTCTAGCTCCCTCACGGATCTTGAAATTTTACCCAGACCTCTCAGGTCTCTCCCTTGGCTCATGAATCTCCTCTCCAAGAGATATTTCCTTTCTTAAATAGAAAATAACATACAAATTAACTAAGGAGGTCGAATGCCATCTCCTCCATTGGAGTCTAATCCTTGGAGATAGGTGGCAACAATCAAAGAGACAAAAATCCAACAAACTGCTAATTTTCAGGAATTTGTTGGAAGTCATTAATAAAATGTCTCCACCTCATTGCATGAGGCCTTTGCTGGAGCTAAAGATTAGGTGCAGGTGTCCCTTGAAATCTAACTAATCCTTGAGAAGTCATTCAAACCCTCCTTGACATGTGGCAACCTCCCAACAAGACGAATATCAAACCGTGACCGCTACAGGAAATTAGGCAGCATCGTTGTAAAACAGTTGGGTAGCACCACTTATATGTTTGATATCTCTCAAACCATAACACATTTTGAAAACCTGAGAGAGGTTTTTGTTATTTGGTGTGTTATGAACAACAACCTCCTCTAGTTTTCAAAAATATCTTTTCAATTGTTCAGAATCCAAGTTTGAATTTAGTGACTAAAAACTGGTAAAATAACTCTGCACAATTCATTTTCTGCCAGAAATATTAGGTAGCGCCTGTAGGTAGCGCCACCTATGATGTGCCTATACTCAGGTTTAGGTAGAAATGTCAAAATGCAGTGGCTTCAATATTGAACATGTGTAGAGAAGTTGGTGGTCTTTTATAATGTCGAACCCATTGTGTTTAGGTGTCTTGGCAGTATAGTAGGTTATGGACTTTACCACTGAGGGAGTTAACTCTTTAGCAAAAACCCAAAACTATGATAGTTAGGCATCTTCTAGCTGCAAATTCTTGTGCTAACACATAGAATACTACATACTGTACTCTAACCAATACATTTTTGTCTTATTGAATTTGAATCTGTTATGAAGAAGTTATGATGTTATTACTCGAAACACTTGTTTTAGACTAGTTTCAGGACTAGCCACAAACCCTATTTTACACAGAGTGTAACTCCAAAAATACAACCACCCACAGGAGGAATTTTTTATCACAACTACTTGGATATGTTTCCTCAACGACCTCCTAATTTCATGGTCTGAATCTTTCAATAAAAAATGTTATTGCGAAAATGGTGAGATAACCTATAAATAACATACCTTAGAAAGCATCATCAAAATAATTTATCCTCCCTTGAATTTCAGCCTTCTTTACTTCACCTTCCATCTGAAATTTGTCTTAGATATCTTTTGGTTACCTCAGTCACTTGTAGATATTCAATATTCTCAAGTGTGATTAAAAATGAGAGACCCTTGCCTCTTATTTATACTTTCATGTAGCTTCCTCAAGGGGTTACCTTCTAACCATCTGAACCCACTTTCCTTATTTTAGGGCTAACCCACTTCTAACCACTTAATAATNTTTAGGGCTAACCCACTTCTAACCACTTGTCCACTTAGTAATTTATCCATCCCATTTAGGGAAAAAATCACATCCTATTTACACCTTCCAACATGTATCCTCTTTGACTTATAGTACACTCATCACTTCACTTTATTATTTAAATAATTTCTTCTTTGCAAACACTTTGACTACTTTGACCTTTTGGGGCTTCTAGATGACTCATGAGGGTTCTCCAACTTCACATGGCCATAAATCTCTAACCATGAGGAGTTATGTGATGTTCCACATACCATAAAAAATGACATGAAATGTACTATACATCCAAAATAGTATTACCTGCAAATATATCAAAACTCATACAATTATACATCAAACAAACTTTGGTCCATTACCCAAACCTTTATGCTACCGGAATATGCTACCAAAATTTTTTCAAGGGTTGACATCAATGAAAACCAACCCAATTAATCAACACTATGTGATAACATATGGGGAAATTATGACCAACCTTGGTTTTAATCCAATCTATTGTATTTAAACGTAGACGAAGAAGAATGGAGTGACTTCGAAGAAGATACAAATCTTGACGAAGTTTCCCCTCCAATTGATGAATACTTTATTAACAAAGAACCTACACATATTGAGCATGCCTCAGATGAGGATTTCATATCTCTGAGGAACGAACCTAAGGAAGTAGTCTACAAAGAGGGTCACCAATCCCTTTAAGAGTGTTAGCACTCAAATTTGTCTTCAATACTTGAAAGTGTTTTGAGCATATTTACATTAAATTTTGTCAAAGTTTTGGTCTTTTGGCCATTTATCATGAGATCTGAATCTTCCATCGAACCTTGATATACCTCATCATTGCCCAGAAGGTCTTTTGGATCTGCCATATTGACCTGCAAAATCAAAACATGATCAATCCTGCCCGAGATTTTTGATTTGGATGTGTTCCTAGTTTTTATTAAGTTTTTGTAAAAAATTATCAAAAACAAAAGTGGTGTGTGCATAGTGACCTAAGTCCTAATCTAAGCCTCCACATAAGCCAAACCCCGAGCCCAAATGTCAAATCACATTCAACACATAAACCATACAAAGCCCAACTCTAATACCAAGCCCATTAGGTGTGGTCTTACATATCTCATCTATTCCACATGGCAAGCTTCAACATATGTGAATGCCATGCATTCTAAATTACTATTGCATGTAGGATTATGATTTTTCAGCAAATACAAAAATAAAATGCAGATAACTTCCAGGTGCCTGATGGATAACGTAGGTAACACAGAATTAGCAGGCATATGAATTCAAAATGCCAGGGTGCCATGAGAAGGAAACCGGATGCAAATACCAAATGAAGTTATAGGTGTTTGAAGTTTTGCGCGCCAAATACAAATGCAGAGTTGTTGTCGACAAGACATTGCAGTTTTAAAGGCACAGTCACAGGAGTTTGTTGTTGGTAGTCTGACAATCATATTTTGCAAATACACGTTGAGGAATGAGGCATTACAGCAGAAAGAGCTATTGCTTCACTAATTGCCTTGGCTCGCTCTGAGATAGAAGACGTCCACGAAATTACAGTTGGGGCATCGTGGAGCCATTTTTTTAAAAACACAGGGGATGCTTGGTGAATAGTTGGGAAATTGCATACTATCTTCAAGCACTTGTTGTTATAAATACAATATAGGATGTGATTTAGGTCAGGGGCGTAACTGCACTTCGTAAATCATAGAAGGAATTGGTTCATTCCCTGGTATAAACACACCCATGGGAGCAAGAAGGCAAACAATAGGGCGCAAAAGTGTGTTTGTAGATCATTTGTTTATTTTGGTTTCTTTCAGGTCATAGGAAATTGACGGAGATAACCCTTGGCGAGGATACCCAAGAGTTCATTTGGTGCTATGTGTTGATAGCTTATTAGATTATGAAGGTTTCTAGAGATCATTTGGCACAAGCATTAATCTTATTGACAATGGCTTCTTCTTCAATGGAAATACTATCATCTCCACCGGTGGGCATTTTACTTTCGAGTCTTATTGGTAGGTTATCGATAGCATTGTTCTTCACTTTCTATCTGAGAAGAAAACACAACGAAGTGAAGATGGCAGTGTCTTAATTGCCTCCAGAGATCACCAATAACGACAGAGCTTCCAAGCCTTCAACCCATGCTAAAAACAAATCTCATTCTCACTCTAAGTCTCATGTTTCTGCTGCTGACAAGGGGTGACGTCACCAACCTTTGGATTTGAATACGCTGAAGGGACATGGTGATGCAGTCACATGGATTTGTTTCACATCATATGGCCAAATTTTGGCAACAACTTGTGCAGACAGGGTAGTGAGGATATTCAAACTGGATGATGCTTCAAGCAAAAGCTTCAAGTTTTTACGGATCAACATCCCAAGTGGAAGTCATCTTGTAGCTGTTGCATTTTGCAAGGAAACATCACAACTAGTTGCTGGAGCACATAATATAAAACAATGTGTCTCTGTTCTTCTTTGAATTTCCCACAAACCCTTATCTTCGATGCATTGATATTGAGCAGTTTGAATGGTTCAAACAAGATTATTTGTGCCTAATTGACCCTGCTGACATTAATTCTCTTAAATTGGCTTTGAAGCAGATGTTTCACATCGAGCTGTAAGATATCCACTGTCAATACCTAAATCAAAGCATAAATGTGTTAGCAGCTGAGCACAGGTAAACAAAGTCACAGTATCAATACAGATGAACAAAAAACTCTCTGTCAATTTATATGGAGCAAATTGAAGAAGACAATAAAGAATTTGGTTCAAATTCTAAAGGAACAGATGGTAGCCATGGAGGCAGAGTATACTCATTTTTAAGATTTCCTTTTTGACCAAGAGAGAACTTTCACCAGCACAAAAGGCGAAATTATAACCAGTTAGTTGGTGAAAAACAGAGCTTTCACCAGCTGACCAGCAGATCGTAAGGCGAATTAGCTGGTGAAACCTGAGATGGCCAGATTTGGTGAAATTTTGCCCAGATCGAAGTTTTACTAATCTGAATCTCTTGAAAACTCTTTTAATGGATAGATGTTGAATTATAGAGTCAGATATATGATCCACTTTTGATGTAAAAGGGTTAGAAAAGGTATTCAAGTTGGGTTTGACACCTATTTTGGAGGCAACAAATCAGGGTTTTTTCCAAAATTAGCAAATTCAAATTTCATCTTTCTTAAGAGTTATCAAACAACATTGGAAGGCTTATCTGTACTGCACATGGATTCTATATCATCTGAAGACCATGAAATGTGGAATTGACCTCATTTTGAGGATCATTCCTTATCTTTTGTAAATCAGTTTTGACTTTCTATCTTCAGCATATCTGATCCATTCTTTTAGGATCTGAAAACTGTATTGTAAATCTATAAAGCTCAATACAGAGGGGGAACTAGGGGGTTCAATTTGGGAATACATTTTTGGATACTGTTATAAACTCTCATTGGATAATACAATTACAGCCTCCTTTTGCCTTCAATATCAGAATTGCTCATGTATCTTGTTTCTGTACTTTATTTCAGTTTGTTTTAACTTTTAAAGACTGCCATTTCTTTATTAAGCTCATAAACTTGAAGTGAAGGATTTCTTACTACCTTGTATTAGCCCTACACCTAGTTGTATTTGGTAATAAAGATTAGTATTCTTCATCCCCTCTTTAAAATATCTTGTCTGATTATTGTTTTCTAAAAGCACTGTTTCAGTGAATGTATGATGAGTTGTCTATTTCATTAATCATTGAGTTATCCCATTGTTCCAAGCACACCTACATATCATATTCTTAAGTTACCAAGCATCTTTAGCCTACAACCCTAAAGAGTTTCTTGGAGAGATAACAAAGAGGAGTAAGAATTTCCTCATGATTCTATTGAAGACAACAAATACTTGATTTAAGAATGAGAGCCTAAAGAGGTGGTGAATCATGAGGAATATTACCAAGAAGAACAAGAGTTTCCTTGTGAATATGTCGAAGAAGAACACTTTGATGAAACACACCATGTTGAATACCTAATCCATGAAGAGGCTCCTCATTAAGATGAAGCATCATTATT
This sequence comes from Picea mariana, assembly GCA_032191745.1. Taxonomy (NCBI): domain Eukaryota; kingdom Viridiplantae; phylum Streptophyta; class Pinopsida; order Pinales; family Pinaceae; genus Picea; species Picea mariana. The sequence goes on from JASDQU010307715.1 coordinate 60,271, forward strand.
TGTTGCTCCATTTGATGAAGTCATCCAAGCCTCCATTCCTCCTATACATGAAGAAAATCATGTGGTAAGTTATACTACTTTACAAGACTTTGATGCTGCTCTATTCTATGAATTGGAAAGTGAAGAAGTTCTAGAGGAACCCTTGGATACATTAGACCCTTCATGTGGTGATGTGATTGATAATATTGATGATTTTATACATGCTGGAAGGTGTAAATGGGACATGATTTTTTTTGGTCCAAATGGAGATTCCATTTATGACATTGAAGGTCATTTTGAATTATTTGCCTTACAAAGACCATTTGTGATTGTTACTAGTTCAGATGTTTGGCAACAAGAAGACGACACAATTATCAATTTGTTCAGACCACCCAGGGATGGCTTATTGCAACATTCTCATGATTATTTCTAGACATATCCTAGAGGGTTTGATACATGCTCTTGTGATCAATTGGATATGTTCTATGCTGATATTTTTCAACCACTGTTGTGCTCTAAATTTGATGGAGATGAGGCCATGATTTTCCCAACGAAGGATTTTGGTGACGAGGGCTTCCAACCTTCTCCTTTGTTACCTCAATTTTCCACTATAGATGTGGTTGGGATATTTTCTTATGATAGTCATTTTCCTCTAGGATTGATTCATTTTAAACCTATGGTTTGTTGCAAGGTTTTTTAGTTTCAGACACAAGGCCAACAATTCTTGGGTTGGGATCAATTTTTTCTATCTAGGAATGATTTTATATAGTATCTCTCCCTTTCTCCTACCATAGACAACCTTATATTTTTCCTTAGGTCCCTTCTCATTCCTTCTTTTGAACCTTCAGGTGATAGATTTTTCATTGGGGATGAGGATTTTCCTTCTTCTCATTCTTTCAGCCTTGTCCTAGGATGGATAGGGTAGGGTTGTGGTGATGCCTCCTTGCATGAATTTGTCCCTCCTTCCCGTCTCCATGAGTTGTATTTTATGACTAGTTGTGGTGTGATGTATATCTCAATTCATGAATTATTTTTTATTGAATTATCCTTTTTTTGGTTTATGATGAAGCACATGGGTAGACATTTTGATACAATGTTAGAATCGTTTCACTGGTCATATGCTTATGCCTAGCATTTGAACTAACATTGATCAGTGTAGGTTAGGTAGGGAATTTGCATCTTGCATTCATGCTAGTGTAGCATTGCATATTTTTATATTGCATTCTCATTTGCATATAATAAATACGTGTTAGGAAATTGTACTTAATCATTGAATATTATAGCTTTATTCATTTTCTAGCTTAGTGATTTTTTCTTTCTTTTAAGCATTGTTTTGGATTTATCACTAACATCGGTGGACCATATCCACTGGAAAATAATTCTAAAGGGTTATATAATTTGAAGTGGGTGCAAGATTGCATGTCTTGGACAACTAGATATGTTGAGGTTCTGCTCTACGGTGAGCACATGTCCCCATGTTGGAGCCAGATGTTACCCCTTCCCATGCCTAGGGGTAACTAGAGGAGATCATGACTCAGGGCCTGTAATGGAGAACATGATCCTGACCATGATGATAATCAATATGTACACAGATAGCATCCCAACATCCCCCCTCATTCAGCTTTACAACTATGGGTCAACCAAGGGTCATCACATTCAAGCAACCCAGAGTATGGTAGATCATCACCATAAGGTATGTTAGTCCTTATTTCATGAAAAGTGTTTTTCTTAGTTTTTTGGGCATGTTGATGAGGATATTTGGTTGAAGTTGGATAATGGATCATTGTTTTGGGAAATTGTGTTAGTTTCCTTGTTTCACCTTGGTGGTCAACTTCTATGTCTAGTCCCATGTTGTCACCGCCCTGGGAAAAGGGGTACTATTGGGGGGCCTTCACAAGGGTAACGTTATGTTCCCCACCATACTTAAAAATTTCCATCCTAGATCCTCTCATAATGTACTAAAATTATACAATGGGTCATGGTCCATTCTTTCATGAGAAGAGGGGATGAATGCCTAGAGGTTGTTTTACAGCTGCTATTAAAAGAATATGAAAATGATCCTAAAGAAATAAAGGAAAGACAATAAAAGGGACTAAAAAATTCCAGTTCAAACTTGAGCTCAACCCTTTCAATGCTCACCTTGGTCCAAAAAAACACTTTTAATGACTTGAAACCTTATAAAGGGGACTTGAAAGTATAATAAAGCATGACTTATGAAAAAGGAAAATAATGGGGACTGGAAAAAAATAATGCACAAATGTGGGGTAACTCAAGAGAAAGAACACCCTCCACAAAAGGCACTCATAGAAATGGATTCAATGAAACCATGAGCCATAAAGGAAGTCCTAAATCCATATCACTATCACACTCACTATTGAAGGTTTTTTACTTTCCTTGTCACTATAAGGACCTATCCCTCTAACCGTGTTATTTTATTTCTTTTCTAAGTGGCACACATAATAGGGTTGGATGAAGGCCCTCCCATACTTAAACTTGACAACTCACATGGGGTCTTGGGATGGTGTGATGCTTGAAGGAGATACTGAGGTGAATTATCTTACATGGATTATATCTTAAGTTACAAGTTAATTTGCATGCTTTAAGGACTATTGTTTCTAATGAACTTTGGCTAACTTTGCTTTATACTTTTGTTTATTTTGGATGGCCCTAACATGGTTCTTTGAGGGACATCCTGGGATTGTACCTAGGATGCTGTGACTTTATTTGTAGGAACTTGGAACGTGTGGCATAAAGTGGTGGGTCATCTAGTGACTCACCACACTTAGAAATTGGCTATCACTTCCTCAGGACCCCGAACAATGGACATATGGGATTGATAAGATAAGATTCAGTCATGATGCAACACCGGTGGGTTGGAAGCCCCATAGGTTAGGAAAAATAACCTAAGAATTATTTTGCACCAAGATCAGAGATGATGCAACAACATATGGTTAGAGATAGTGAAAAGATAAGATGCATCTCCCCATGGCCTGGACGCAACACCTGGATCCTGGACATTAGCCTTATTATGGTGATGATGTCACCTTCTAGGGTATGACACAACTAGGGTTTGGTGCACACATTGGGTACTGGTGACAATGCATGGCATGATTTTTTTATGAAGAGAGACATCACTTTCTCCCACCTTGCTCTAGATTGATGCCACATGGCCTATGGAGTCTTCCTTCTTGCCCAAAAGACCTTGACATCTCACAAGTGTGGGCTAGTTTGATTGTATTTTTCATTTATTACACCTGTAAAGTTTTAATGAGGGTTCAACCCCACTTAAGTTGAATGTTATGTTATTTTTGTGGAAAAAAGTGAGATGCTAGGCCTCATATATAAAGGATATCTCTCATTTCTTTTTTTGGATAATATTTCACTCACCTTTATGGGTAACACGTTTGAAATTTTCTCCCTTTATGGGAAACTATCTCTTCTCTCTTATGAACTATGCTTGGAAAGGTCTCTTGTGGATGGATTTGCTGATTTTGGATGGATATTTCTACAATTAGTGTTACAGTCTTTTGGCTTTTTGGATAAAGTAAGTAAATTTATGCAATTATTTCTTATGCTATTAATGTTTATGGTGAAATTTTTATTTGTTGCAAGGAATCTTGTTTATTTAAACCCTAAGAGAGGAACACATGTGCTTATTCCTCTCACAAGGTCATATTTGTCTAGAATTGGTTAATTGTCCTTTCTAGTGTTACAATTCTAAAGACCTAAAGTGATAGAAGTTTGGTATTTTATCCCGATACATTTGATCTTTGATATAATTGAAGCTAAAAGAAGGGAATAATAACTTCTAGGGCTCAAATGTGCTTGCACCCTAGAATTTATTCTCCTCAAGATCTAAGACCTAAGGCCCAAATGTTCTTGCACCTTAGGGTTCAGATCCCACCTCTTGGTTTCAATTATATCAACCTTCAAGATTGGTTTCATTTGAAAGACTCCATAACCCTTAAAGGAACTAGTCTTAAATCATTCTCATGGTGAATTGATTAATGAACTCACTCTCTCAAAACTCTCAAGTATCCTACTAATTTCACTAACACTAACATTGACAAACTCACTAAATAATTTTATGATGTTATAAAATGTTTTCTAAAACCATCTAAATTGCATTAATTTTCTACTTACACTAATATTTTGGTAGCTTAACTCACTCAGAAATTACCTTCAACAGTTGGATAATGTTCTATTGGATGCATGTTTAAATTTCATGGTGAATTGTGGTGTTTCAGAGCACTTATTATTGATGTTGTTACAAATTACTTATTACTGTTATAATATTGGTTTACTGTTGCAACTTATAACAACCATATCAATGTAACTTGTCTAGTGTCTTAAAGAAGTGTTTATTGCATAATTTTATTTGGAAATTGTTATATATATGCTACAAAGTGTTCTTGTTCCAGGAAGGTACCAAATCATCTTCAAACCTCTTCATTTTATTCATCTAGATCATCCATTTAGTGATCAATATAGAGGGTGGTAGGATTGGATAATAAACTTTCTATTTGATCTCTAGAGGTCACCAAGGAAGCCTCCCTTGTGGTGGAACTATCCCATCACTAAAACGAGGGAAGTCCCTACTTAGGTGACAATGGTAGGTTCTTCCATTGTTATGAAATATTTGAGGATCTTGTGGAGGGATTTGCACAAGTACAAATCCTGTGATAACACCCTTCTTTTCCACATCTCATCATACCTTTACAATTTTTCTAGGAGGTTTAGATCTCCCACTTGAGGACATAGATCTATTTCTTTCCTCAGAGAATCCTCTTGCAAATAATGCTTTTGATCTCTGTCCTTCCATGTTCTTCTACCCCATCTCCTTCGATAACAAGGATGAGACCACATCATAGAGACTTAAAGTAGTTGTATTGGTACATATGTCCACAAACAGACTATCCCACAAGTCTGGTAAAGAGAACAATAAATTGATACACTTATCTTCCTCATAAATATTAATATCAACATATAATAATTGACTTACCACTATAATTAAGGCATTTTGACCCTCTTTCACTGAGTCTCTATCTTTCATCCTCAGATTATACAAATTCTTCCATAGGAACAATCTGTTTACCAGAGACTTAGACTGATACAAAGTTCCCAAATTATTCCATAAATCCTTGGTTGTAGCTTCCCTTGACACATTCAGTAATACTGAATCTGAGACACACAACCAAATTATTCTCTTTGCCTTCTGATCCAACTTTTCCAAGTCTTTTTCTCATGTTCTTGTAGGTTCAGTACCTAGATCCAAAACAATCAACTGATCTTTGTCAACCAATATATCTTCCTTTTTGAGCTACCACAACCTAAAATGTTTCCCATTAAATTTATCGATCTCTATTTTCTTACTACTCCCCATTTATTTTCACCTGAAGAATTGATATTGCAAATCTTCCACTATAACAAGGTTTATCACAGACCCGAGTCAAACCCTTAGCCACAAAAGCATACCCTTGAAGCCAATAATAGATCTGATACCAAATGTAGATTTTAACCTTGTATAATTAATTACTGCAAATAAATTCTTAATAAAAATAGAAAAAATACAATGCCACACACACATAAACATTACACAACGATTTTACCATGGAAACCCAAACTAGGAAAATCAACATGTTTAGAGCCACACCTCGAATCTTCTTTTCATGATATGTCTTCATTGTTTACGATAATATATATATGATACCATGACATCCAAACCCCTAATCCATTGACCTGGATTAGTCAACAACCCTAATTCCATAATTAGAAACTCATCGACAAAAACCATGTGTCGAAAAATGCCAAAAAACAGATGCAAAAAATGTCCAAAACAAAATCGGGGGCGCTACCCCTGAATCTCCATGCAGAGGGGCTCCATCCCCCCTGTGACTCCCCAGGTTGGGGGGGGGGGGTACCACCCCCCTGCGCGCACCCGATGCAATGAAAAGACTAGATCTAGTCGTGCAAATAATATAGTTCACATACCCAACAAGGAGGCCCATATTAAAGTCAACCACTAATAATATGGACAACCAAATTTCAAGGAAACAATTTTCCTTATATATGCCTCTAGCATAATAATACAAGTGAGGGAGATAATTTCTAATTATACTTAAAAAACCAAAATATATACTTGTAATGTAAATTATTTTTATTGTGTAAATAAATTTTATTTAACTTGATTAATATTATTATTTAATTATATAGAAACATTTTCTTTTTTTTTTCTTTTTTTTTCCAAGTTTTGAAAGCATTACAATAATATACTTATTATGCTACTTATTAGGAGCTTAATATATTGATGATGATGATGATAATGATGATGATTAACATCCACTAAGAC
>JASDQU010307715.1:88739-102963 GCA_032191745.1 Picea mariana
ACTTGTCTCAACCATGTACCCAATATGTACCTCAACCAAAAATCCTCATCAATTTCATCATCCAAATCTGATTTGTAACTCTGTAATAGACCTGGTGTATATGATCACATACCTGCAAACCTTCCTTAAATTTAACAACAAGAGACTAAAATTTTCATCAAACTTTACTTTAGTCTCACATGATTAATTTTGGATTAGTCAACAACCCTAACTTTCAATAATCATAAATATGTACCTGTAATGAATAAAGATCTAAAAATAGTACACAATTTTCTTCAGTGTCTTTTGTACAATTCTTCCAGGTTTCACTACTTGGATCCTCTTATAAAGGGAGTTATAGCAAAAATGACATACCTTATTAAATTCTGGCTTATTCTAGAGAGCAAACTTGTAGAGCGTGCCCCGCATGGGATATTTGTTGTATGGATCTGAAAATTGTACATAGTGTTATCACTCCAAAAGTCACCCTAGACTGTAATGAGGTGAGCTTGGTAACATCAAAAGATTTGTAAATGTAAAAAGTGTTTTAAAGGGTCAAATGGAAAAAGACTCAAAATGATAATGTTCCAACTCAGAAAATAGGGCTAGCATGCACCAACAATCAAGGTCTTGGATAAATTCAATCATAATTGGGAGTAAGTAATAATAGAGGGAAGCCTTGAAAGAGAGGAATGTAGGGGCTGTTGTAAACATCAGGTCTGAAAAATCCTAAGGAAGAAAGTTTCTTAGCACAAGATCTTCTTGAACTCAGAAACTAAGGAAGTTGAATAAACATAATGATAATATATGACCAAACATCCACCATAACATCACCACAACCATTCATGTGAATCATTCAAAAAATGAACATTTAGCATCGGAAGCAAATAAGTTGAAAGAGAAGCTGATTTCTATTAACCAAAATGTCTTAAATCTAGTACATAACTAGAGAACAGTTAACTCATTCAAAGGAAATTACAATCTGGGAGCCTCAACTCAACCATTCTTACCTTCTTATCTCATTTGGAACATGGATTTATAATAAAAAGGAAAGGCAACAACAAGAGGTGCGGGTTGGCCCTTCCTCACATTGGATTCTCCAACAATAGTTCTCAATTGAACACCTGTGCTAGACGTTATAAACAAACTGCTATAAAAAGGAAACATGTTGGTAACCAATCCCACAATATTTAAATACACTTCCTCCCTTGATCTTCATTGAAGCACCTCCTCTTGCATGCCAAGTGTCCTGTAGATATTGTAAGTTGTTATCATGCTGCCAACTACTATCTCAGCTATTCTCCACATCATCAACCAACTAAATGAGTAATGAATTCAAACTCCTTGATTCCATGTGCCAATAGGTAGTTCCATTTTGGTGTATCTCTATGCAAATTTAGTCTCTGCCAGAAATTAGGTAGCGCCTACGAGAAATTACGTAGCGCACTGTGGAATACACAACGCCTAGGAGAGTAGGTAGTACCCAGGAGAAAATGCAACCCCCAGAATATTTGGCAACGAACAGGAGAAAACACACTGCCCTGCACTTTGCACATCCATGCATGAAAGCGGTAGAATGGGCAGGAATTTTGGGAACATCATTGTATACATCGTGGCTACATTTAGTTCTTCAACACCTGTAGAATCTTTAAACAATACTACATTTATATCTCATCATGGCACTTGTGAAATCTTTAAACAATACTTCATTGATATTTCATCATGGCACATGTGCATGCATCTTGCAAATCAGGCATTTGCAATTTCACCGAGCACCGAACAATTGGAATGTTGGCTTAATTTATGTCTTGGCCCATAGCTTGAGATTGTGGTTTGACTCATGTCTTGGTATTAGGATATATTTGACTTGTAAGATAATATAGTGTGATATAGGTTTAAGACACTTTAAAACACACACCACCTCTTCTATCAAAGTCAATAAACTCATTTATTGAAAAGGCAACTAAAATAAAACCATAGGGAACAAAATAAAGATTTAGGAAAAACTACTAAAATTTGGTTTTCGGTTATGTAGGTTAAAAATACAAAGACCATAGGTGTTTGGAGAAAAATATTTATGAATTAAGAGTCTTCCTAACTCAATGAGGAAATTGGAATTTATGAACTAGGGAAAATGATAAAAAATATTTCAAAAGTTTAGCACAAGGATGCTAAAGACACTTAAAATTTCCATAAAAACTTGAGTGCTAACATTTGGCTCCATTTGGGATGGAGACCTTCCCATGAGGCTCCAAGAACCTAGTAGTTTCAGTTGCCTTATCCGTTGGGATATGGAGTCATCTGGCCTGTGAAACCAATCTCTGAAAACTCTCAAGACTTGGGGAACTAATCTCTGTATACCTTCAAAATTGGCCTTTATTCACACAAGCTGACTGATATTTCTGCTGCAAACCAGAAGAAAAGTAATTCTCGGGCACCGAGCTTATTTCCTACCCTACTCTACTCTAACCAACTCTGCAATTGTTTAGGTAAATGTTACCTTCCATAATAGCCATTCAAGCAATTTTAAAATTGAAGAAACCTCGTCTCTGTCACTGATCAACAACTGATGTTTTAAATGTAACAATAGTGATAAAAATTCATTCAAGAAACCATACTCACCTAGACATGCTAATAAAAATATCAATTATGCATGCTCCAAAGCATTTGAAAAGTGTAACTCTATGTACTCATTGACAGGGTCATGAAACTGAAAGCAATGCCTAATTAATTTATGAAAGGTTACCTTCATTGTTTCAAAGCTACCGACAGTTTGTTTGATGTATTCTATAGGAACACTTGTTTGAATGACAGACACAGGAATCTGTGGGTCGAATAGCTACTGCGTAACTTCAGAACCACCCGTTGGTTGATTGCTGATCATTTCTTCATATACCGTGGGGATAGTCTGTTGCTCATACATATGGTTTTTATTAATAAAAGACTATTCATTTGTTGGTGATGGATAAGAGATTAGATTTGTATGAAAATCCATTTCAACACCTCCATAGCATTTACAAGGATCAGGAGCATAATCATCATATACAGGAATAGTGCTAAGAGGTTCCAAACAAACCATAGAAAAATTATGTTCATCACCATCATTGGTATTTCCATAAAAAATAGGTTGTCCATAACAAACCTTTGACTCTTGACATTCATAATGTCTTGTTTCATGATTCTTTCTAACAACAAAGTATTCATTACCAAAGTGTTTGTCAACAACAAGCTGCTCTTGGTCAATGTTTGAGACAATGACTTCCTCGGAGGCAAGGCTGTCAAAGATACCTGGTTCGAGGACCAAATCATCCACTATGTTTTCGTCATAGAGACTGCAAATAAAATATGCCTCATGTTCATATTTGACATGACATTAACTTTGAATCCTGCCACAAGCTCAGAGGTTTTGCTCCACTTCTTCAACATCCACGAATAATTGTGATAAAGATGTCTCTTTCCCTAAGATACAAAACAAGGTCAGAATATTGATACATTATGTAATACAACATGTCAACAGTATTAGAAGGTTTAATTTCCATGGGCATGCTGTAATACAAGCTGTGAAACCTTCGATTAAAAGCAGACATAACTTCATTTTTTCCTCTTCTCAAAGTAGTGAATTCATTTAGGTACTGATCAAATGACTTTCTCCCTCCCCAGTATTTTAAAAAGGTATCATATAGTTCATCCCACGAACCAATGGAAGCAACTTCCATATTCTTGAACCACAAAGCAACATATCCAATCAAAGATGTAGAGAAAAACCTCATGATAATATCTTCATGCAAGATTTCTAGATTATCGATGAAGTCTTGAAAGGATGATAGATGCTATTCTCCTGTAGTGATATCTTTTGCAGAAAAATTTGGTAGGTAGTCTAGAAATCTGGGAGGGTAATGATGAAGAAAGGATGGCAACTTTAGAGGTCTAAACATCTTTCCCCTAACCTTAAAATGGAAGTCAGTGGGATGTTGAACACTAGAAGGTTGTTGGTAAAGGTTAGAGAATTTGGAAGCCTGAATTGAATCAGTTTTATAATTTGCAAAAGGACAATAATCATTTGGTGCATGTTGAATTTCAACGGGTTGGTTTTTAACAACAGAGGGAATGGTAGAATCTAATAAATCAACTTTAAAATCTGAAGAAGGGAGAGAATCATAAGGTTCAGACTGCTCAAAAAAGTGTTTATGAACCTCATATTCTTCAAGTGTTTGAAGTGGATGGATATCCTGAACATCAATGACATGGGAAGGGGGTAAATCTACTTGTTTGAAAAAGGAATATGCAAGAGCAGGCTGGTGGTATTTAGAATATACAAAGAAGATTATGATTCTCCTAATGTGTGCAGGGAAATTCAATAAAGAGGGAATGATAAAGAGCACAAGTTTTAGAAAGAAATTTAGAACTTGATACCTGAACTTGCCTCTGCCTTCCATTTCTATCCAAGCTTGTTCCCACAGTGGAGTATTCTAATAGGTTCGTCTTCATGGAGTCGACAGGTAGATGATTACAGTCAATTTTTTGTATCCCTCTCTTGTCTACCATCAAGAGCTAGATCTATGTCGTTCTTCCCAAGTAACTCTTCAATCTACTCAAATCCGTCCCTGACAACGACGCCATTTAGATGTTAGCATTGGAAGTTGCACTTGGACTGCTTCAAGTACAAGCCCAACAGATCTTGAAATGATAAGTGTTTAATTTGGATGAGATGGGTTTCAAGAAATTATGGGAGTGGTTAAATTAATCAAGAAATCAATGAAACCATTGGGCATGGAGTCCATGAAAAGAAACTGTAATACTGAACTAACATTCTATGTGCAGCAAATCAGGTCAATAAAGTTGGGATCAGTTATAATGCTTATAAAAATATGGAATGAAGAAATAAGAAAAACAAAACTGAAAATAATCAAAGAGCATCCTGATCTTCAATACATATGACAACAAGAGGAAAAAACTCAGTTTTCAGAAAACCTTTCTAAAGATGAATTAAAACTCATATAATCATGTGGCAAGGGCTAGAGCATATCCTATACAATAACCCTCTCAACACAGAAATTGCAGAAATATAACCTATAGTAGCAACACATATCCAAGAAGATGAAAGATGGGAAAATGATTTACACATAAAAGAGAAAACAAACTGAAACATAACTTCATTGTCAGCTGAGGTCTTTTACATAAAAAAATAGCACAGGTCTGCAACTTGAAATTAAATAATTTTCATGCCTTTCTAGCTCCCTCACGGATCTTGAAATTTTACCCAGACCTCTCAGGTCTCTCCCTTGGCTCATGAATCTCCTCTCCAAGAGATATTTTCTTCCTTAAATATAAAATAACATACAAATTAACTAAGGAGGTCGAATCCCATCTCCTCCATTGCAGTCTAAGCCTTGGAGATAGGTGGCAACAATCAAAGAGACAAAAATCCAACAAACTACTAATTTTAAGGAATTTGTTGGAAATCATTAATAAAATGTCTCCACCTCATTGCATGAGGCTTTTGCTGGAGTTAAATATTAGGTGCAGGTGTCCCTTGACATCTAACTAATCCTTGAGAATTCATTCAAACCCTCCTTGACATGTGGCACCCTCCCAACAAGACGAATATCAAAACCGTGACCGCTACAGGAAATTAGGCAGCGCCGCTATAAAATAGTTGGGTAGCACCACTTCTATGTCTGATATCTCTCAAACCATAACACATTTTGAAAACCTGAGAGAGGTTTTTTTTATTTGGCGTGTTATGAACAACAACCTCCTCTAGTTTTCAAAAATACCTTCTCAATTGTTCAGAATCCAAGTTCGAAGTTAGTGACTAAAAAATGGTAAAATAACTCTGCACAATTCGTTTTCTGCCAGAAATATTAGGTAGCACTTGTAGGTAGCGCCACTTATGATGTGCCTATACTCAGGTTTAGGTAGAAATGTCAAAATGTAGTGGCTTCAATTTTGAACATGTGCATAGAAGTTGGTGGTCTTTTATAATGTTGAACCCATTGTGTTTAGGTGTCTTGGCAATATAGTAGGTTATGCACTTTACCACTGAGGGAGTTAACTCTTTGGCAAAAACCCAAAACTATGATAGTTAGGCCTCTTCTAGCTGAAAATTCTTGTGCTAACACATAGAATACTACATACTGTACTCTAACCAATACATTTTTGTCTTACTGAATTTGGATCTGTTATGAAGAAGTTATGACGTTTTTACTCGAAACACTTGTTTTAGACTAGTTTCAGGACTAGCCACAAACCCTATTTTCCACGGAGCGTAACTCCAAAAATACAACCACCCACAGAAGGATTTTTTTATCACAACTACTTGGATATGTTTCCTCAACGACCTCATAATTTCATGGTCTAAATCTTTCAATAAAAAATGTTATTGCGAAAATGGTGAGATAACCTGTAAATAACATACCTTAGAAAGCATCATCAAACTAATTTATCCTCCCTTGAATTTCAGCCTTCTTTACTTCACCTTCCATTTGAAATTTAGCTTAGATATCCTTTGGTTACCTCAGTCACTTGTAGATATTCAATATTCTCAAGTGTGATTAAAAATGAGAGACCCTTGCCTCTTATTTATACTTTCATGTAGCTTCCTCAAGGGGTTAGCTTCTAACCATTTGAACCCACTTTCCTTATTTTAGGGCGAACCCACTTCTAACCACTTGTCCACTTAATAATTTCTCATTAAATTTATTGTTTAAATAATTTATTTTGTATCCAATTTGACTTATAGTAAACTCATCACTTCACTATATTATTTAAATTACCTTCTAACCATCTTAACCCACTTTCCTTATTTTAGGGCTAACCCACTTCTAACCACTTGTCCACTTAGTAATTTATCCATCCCATTTAGGGAAAAAATCACATCCCATTTACACCTTCCAACATGTATCCTCTTTGACTTATAGTACGCTCATCACTTCACTTTATTATTTAAATAATTTCTTCTTTNCTTTGCAAACACTTTGACTACTTTGACCTTTTGGGGCTTCTAGATGACTCATGAGGGTTCTCCAACTTCACATGGCCATAACTCTCTAACCGTGAGGAGTTATGTGACGTTCCACATACCATAAAAAATGGCATGACATGTAATATACACATAGAATAGTATTACCTACAAATATATCAAAACTCATACAATTATACATCAAACAAACTTTGTTCCATTACCCAAACCTTTATGCTACCGGAATTTTCTACCAAATTGTTTTCAAGGGTTGACATCAATGAAAACCAACCCAATTAATCAACACTATGTGATAACATATGGGGAAAATATGACCAACCTTGGTTTTAATCCAAGATATTGTATTTAAATGTAGATGAGGATGAATGGAGTGACTTCGAAGAAGATACAAATCTTGACAAAGTTTCCCCTCCAATTGATGAATACTTTATTAACAAAGAGCCTCCACATATTGAGCATGCCTCGGATGGGGATTTCATATCTCTAAGGAATGAACCTAAGGAAGTATTCTACAAAGAGGGTCACCAATCCATTTAAGAGGAGCAATAATTTCCTCATGATTCTATTGAAGACAACAAAGACTTGATTTAAGAACGAGAGCCTAAAGAGGTGGTGAATCATGAGGAATATTACCAAGAAGAACAAGAGTTTCCTTGTGAATATGTCAAAGAAGAACACTTTGATGAAACACACCATGTTGAATACCTAATCCATGAAGAATCTCCTTAGTAAGATGAAGCATCATTATTTGTTTCTCCATTTGATGAAGTCATCCAAGCCTCCATTCCTCCTGCACATGAAGAAAATCATGTGGTAAGTTATACTATTTTACAAGACTTCGATGTTGCTCTATTCTATGAATTGGAAAGTGAAGAAGTTCTAGAGGAACCCTTGGATACATTAGACCCTTCATGTGGTGATGTGATTGATAGTATTGATGATTTTATACATGCTGGAAGGTGTAAATGGGATGTGATTTTTTTTGGTCCAAATGGAGATTCCATTTATGACATTGAAGGTCATTTTTTATTATTTGCCTTAGAAAGACCATTTGTGATTGTTACTGGTTCTGATGTTTGGAAACAAGAAGATGACACAATTATTTATTTGTTCAGACCACCCAGGGATGGCTTATTGCAACATTCTCATGATTATTTCTAGACATATCCTAGAGGGTTTGATACATGCTCTTGTGATCATTTGGATATGTTCTATGCATATATTTTTCAACCACTATTGTTCTCTAACTTTTATGGAGATGAGGCCATGATTTTCCCAATGAAGGATTTTTGTGACAAGGGCTTCCAATCTTCTCCTTTGTTATCTCAATTTTCCACTATAGATGTGGGTGGGATATTTCCGTATGATAGTCATTTTCCTCTAGAACTGATTCATTTAAAACCTATGGTTTGTTGCAAGGTTTTTCAGTTTCAGACACAAGGCCAACAATTCTTGGGCTGGGAGCAATTTTTTCTATCTAGGAATGATTTGATATAGTATCTCTCCCTTTCTCCTACCATAGACAACCTTATATTTTTCCTTAGGTCCCTTCTCATTCCTTCTTTTGAACCTTCAGGTGATAGATTTTTCACTGGGGATGAAGATTTTCCTTCGTCTCATTCTTTCAGCCTTGTCCTAGGATGGATAGGGTAGGGTTGTGGTGATGCATCCTTGCATGACTTTGTCCCTCCTTCCTATCTTCATGAGTTTTATTTTATGACTAGTTGTGGTGTGATGTATATCTCAATTCATGAATTATTTTTTCTTGACTTATCCTTTTTTTGGTTTATGATGAAGCACATGGGTATACATCTTGATACAATGCTAGAATCATTTCACTGGTCATATGATTATGCCTAGCATTTGAACTAACATTGATCAGTGTAGGTTAGGTAGGGAATTTGCATCCTGCATTCATGCTAGTGTAGCATTGCATATTTTTATATTGCATTCTCATTTGCATATAATAAATACATGTTAGGAAATTGTACTTAATCATTGAATATTATATCTTTATTCATTTTCTAGCTTAGTGATTTTTGCTTTCTTTTAAGCATTGTTTTGGATTTATCACTAACATCAGTGGACCATATCCACTGCAAAATAATTCTAAAGGGTTATATAATTTGAAGTGGGTGCAAGATTGCATGTCTTGGAAAACTAGATATGTTGAGGTTATGCTCTACGGTGAGCACATGTCCCCATGTTGGAGCCAGATGTTACCCCCCCCCAATGCCTAGGGGTAACTAGAGGAGATCATGACTCATGGCCTGTACTGGAGAACATGATCATGACCATGATGATAATCAATATGTACACAGATAGCATCCCAAAATCCCCCCTCATTCACCTTTACAACTATGGGTCAACCAAGGGTCATCACATTCAAGCAACCCAGAGTATGGTAGATCATCACCATAAGGTATGTTAGTCCTTATTTCATGAAAAGTGTTTTTCTTAGTTTTTTTGGCATGTGGATGAGGATATTTGGTTGAAGTTGGATAATGGATCACTGGTTTGGGAAATTGTGTTAGTTTCCTTGTTTCACCTTGGTGGTCAACTTCTATGTCCTAGTCCCATGTTGTCACCGCCCTGGGAAAAGGGGTACTACTAGGGGGCCTTCACAAGGGTAACGTTATGTTCCCCACCATACTTAAAAATTTCCATCTTGGATCCTCTCATAATGTACTAAAATTATACAATGGGTCATGGTCCATTATTTCATGAGAAGAGGGGATGAATGCCTAGAGGTTGTTTCACAGCTGCTATTAAAAGAATATGAAAATGATCCTAAAAAAAGAAAGGAAAGACAATAAAAGGGACTAAAAAATTATAGTCAAACTGGAGCTCAACCCTTTCAATGCTCACCCTGGTCCAAAAAAACACTTTTAATGACTTGAAACCTTATAAAGGGGACTTGAAAGTACAAGAAAGCATGACTTATAAAAAAGGAAAATAAATGGGGCTGGAAAAAAATAATGCACAAATGTGGGGTAACTCAAGAGAAAGAACACCCTCCACACAAGGCACTCATAGAAATGGATTCAATGAAACCATGAGCCATAAAGGAAGTCCTAAATCCATATCACTATCACACTCACTATTGAAGGGTTTTTACTTTCCTTATCACTATAAGGATGTATCCCTCTAACCGTGTTATTTTGTTTCTTTTCTAAGTGGCACACCTAATAGGCTTGGATGAAGGCCCTCCCATACTTAAAATTGACAACTCACATGGGGTCTTGGGATGGTGTGATGCTTGAAGGGGATACTGAGGTGAATTATCTTACATGGATTATATCTTAAGTTACAAGTTAATTTGCATGCTTTAAGGACTATTGTTTCTAATGAACTTTGGCTAACTTTTCTTTATACTTTTGTTTATTTTGGATGTCCCTAACATGGTTCTTTGAGGGACATCCTGGAATTGTACCTAGGATGTTGTGACTTTATTTGTAGGAACTTGGAATGTGTGACATAAAGTGGTGGGTCATCTAGTGACTGACCACATTTAGAAATTGGCTATCACTTCCTCAGGACCCCGAACAATGGACATATAGAATTGGTAGGATAAGATTCAGTCATGATGCAACACAGGTGGGTTGAAAGCCCCATAGGTTGGGAAAAATACCCTAGGAATTATTTTGCACCAAGATCAGAGACAATGAAACAACATATGGTCAGAGATAGTGAAAAGATGGGATGCATCTCCCCATGGTCTGGATGCAACACCTGGATCCCAGACATTCGCCTTATTATGGTGATGATGTCACCTTCTAGGGTATGACACAACTAGGGTTTGGTGCACACATTGGGTACTGGTGACAATACATGGCATGATTTTTGATGAAGAGAGACATCACTTTCTCCCACCCTTCTCCAGATTGATGCCACATGGCCTATGGAGGCTTCCTTGTTTCCCAAAAGACCTTGACATCTCACACATGTGGGCTAGTTTGATTGTATTTTTCATTTATTACACCTGTAAAGTTTTAATGAGGGTTCGACCCCACTTAAATTGAATGTTATGTTATTGTTGTGGAAAAAAGTGAGATGTTAGGCCTCATATATAAAGGATAGCTCTCATTTAATTTTTTGGATAAAATTTCACTCACCTTTATGGGTAACATGTTTGAAATTTCCCCCCTTTATGGGAAACTATCTCTTCTCTCTTATGAACTATGATTGGAAAGGTCTCTCGTGGATGGATTTGCTGATTTTGGATGGATATTTCTGCAATTAGTGTTACAGTCTTTTGGTTTTTTGGATAAAGTAAGTAAATTTATGCAATTATTTCTTATGCTATTAATGTTTATGGTGAAATTGATATTTGTTGCAAGGAATCTTGTTTATTGAAACTCTAAGAGAGGAACACATGTGCTTATTCCTCTCACAAGGTCATATTTGTCTAGAATTGGTTAATTGTCTTTTCTAGGGTTATAATTCTAAAGACCTAAAGTGATAGAACTTTGGTATTTTATCCTGATACATTTGATCTTTGATCTAATTGAAGCTACAAGAAGGGAATAATAACTTCTAGGGATCAAATGTGCTTGCACCCTAGAATTTATTCTCCTCAAGATCTAAGACCTAAGGCCCAAATGTTCTTGCACCTTAGGGTTCAGATCCCACCTCTTGGTTTCAATTAGATCAACCTTCAAGATTGGTTTCATTTGAAAGACTCCATAACCCTTAAAGGAACTAGTATTAAATCATTCTCATGGTGAATTGATTAATGAAATCACTCTCTCAAAACTCTCAAGCATCCTACTAATTTCACTAACATTGACAAACTCACTAAATAATTTTATGATGTTATAAAACGTTTTCTAAAACCATCTAAATTACATTAATTTTCTACTTACACTAATATTTTGGTGGCTTAACTCACTCAGAAATTACCTTCAACAGTTGGATAATGTTCTATTGGATGCATGCTTAAATTTCATGGTGAATTGTGGTGTTTTAGAGCACTTATTATCGATGTTGTTACAAATTACTTATTACTATTATAAGATTGGTTCACTATTGCAACTTACAACAACCATATCAATGTAACTTGTCTAGTTTCTTAAAGAAGTATTTGTTGCATAATTTTATTTGGAAATTGTTATATATATGCTACAAAGTGCTCTTGTTCTAGGAAGGTACCAAATCATCTTCAAACCTCTTCATTTTATTGATCTAGATCATCCATTCGGTGATCAATATAGAGGGTGGTAGGATTGGATAATAAACTTTCTGTTTGATCTCTAGAGGTCACTAAGGAAGCCTCCCTTGTGGTGGAACTATTCCATCACTAAAATGAGGGAAGTCCCTACTTAGGTGACAATGGTAGGTTCTTCCATTGTTATGAAATATTTGAGGATCTTGTGGAGGGATTTGCACAAGTACAAATCCTGTGATAACACCCTTCTTTTCCACATCTCATCATACCTTTACAATTTTTCTGGAGGTTTAGATCTCCCACTTGAGGACATAGATCTGTTTCTTTCCTTGGAGAATCCTCTTGCAAATAATGCTTTTGTTCTCTGTCCTTCCATGTTCTTCTACTCCATCTCCTTCGATAACAAGGATGAGACCACATCATAGAGACTTAAAGTAGTTGTATTACTACATATGTCCACAAACAAACTATCCCACAAGTCTGGTAAAGAGTACAATAAATTGATACACTTATCTTCCTCATAGATATTAATATCAACATATAATAATTGACTTACCACTATAATTAAGGCATTTTGATCCTCTTTCACTGAGTCTCCATCTTTCATCCTCAGATTATACAAATTCTTCCATAGGAACAATCTATTTACTAGAGACTTAGACTAATACAAAGTTCCCAAATTATTCCATAAATCCTTGGTCGTAGCTTCCCTTGACACATTCATTAATACCGAATCTGAGACACACAACCAAATTATTCTCTTTGCCTTCTGATCCAACTTTTCCAAGTCTTTTTCTCATGTTCTTGTAGGTTCAGTACCTGCATTTAAAACGATCAACTGATCTTTGTCAACCAATATATCTTTCATTTTGAGCTACCACAACACAAAACGTTTCCCATTAAATTTATCGATCTCTATTTGCTTACTACTCGCCATTTATTTTCACCTGAAGAATTGATATTGCAGATCTTCCACTATAACAAGGTTTATCATAGACCCGAGTCAAATCCTTAGCCACAAAAGCATACCCTTGAAGCCAATAATAGCTCTGATACCAAATGTAGATTTTAACCTTGTATAATTAATTACTGCAAATAAATTTTTAATAAAAATAGAAAAAATGCAATGCCACACACACATAAACATTACACAAAGATTTTACCATGGAAACCCAAACTAGGAAAATAAACATGTTTAGAGCCACACCTCGAATCTTCTTTTCATGATATGTCTTCATTGTTTATGATAATATATATATGATCCCGTGACATCCAAACCCCTAATCCATTGACCTAGATTAGTCAACAACCCTAATTCCTTAACCATAATTAGAAACCCATCGACGAAAACCATGTGTCGAAAAATGCCAAAAAACAGATGCAAAAAGTGTCCAAAACAAAATCGGGGGCACTGCCCTTGAATTTTCATGCAGAGGGGCTCCATCCCCCCTGTGACTCCCTAGGTTAAGGGGGGGGTTACCACCCCCCCGCGCGCGCCCAACGCAACGCAAACACTAGATCTATTCGTGCAAATAATATAACACATACCCAACAAGGAGGCCCATATTAAAGTCAACCACTAATAATATGGACAACCAAATTTCAAGGAAACAATTTTCTTTATATATGCCTCTAGCATAATAATACAAGTGAGGGAGATAATTTCTAATTATGCTTAAAAAACCAAAATATTTACTTGTAATGTAAATTATTTTTGTTGTGTAAATAAATTTTATTTAACTTGATTAATATTATTATTTAATTATATAGAAACATTTTATTTATTTTTTCTTTTTTTTCCAAGTTTGAAAGCGTTACAATAATATACTTATTATGCTACTTATTAGGAGCTTAATATATTGATGATGATGATGATGATTAACATCCACTAAGACCTAATTGGTCTATTGGACCTTAAGAGGGTAAGTGATTAATCTTTAAAATTTTGTTTCTGTGCTCAAAAAACATTAAGAGAAGCTTTCCAAGATCACCATACTTTTGTTGAGTTAAGAGGTTAGGAAGGTTGGTAGTGTGATCAATATTTTGAAAATGAGATCTAATATGGGTATAAGCTAGACAATCTAAGAGAAAGTGCT
>JASDQU010307715.1:103063-115180 GCA_032191745.1 Picea mariana
TATTTGGAGCGGTAGCTCAATAGGAGGATGCCCCCTTGAAGAGGCAAGTGAACAGGAGAGGATCCCTTCCATAATAGGATCCATTGTACGGTGTTGCCCTACCTCAAGGGTTTTCTCTATTTCTTGTGTTCATGTTATGGTGAATGGTTTATGGTTTATTCTTGGTATTATTGAAGTATATTTGCAGATCTGGTATAGGTACTTAATAATCACTCAGACATTTTCTGTCTTCTTTCTCCTCATCACCACATAAATACTTTTGGCTGATAGGTGGTTTAAATGTCTTCATTATTCATGATATTTGTGACTCCATAACCCAATGGTCCCGAACTGATTTGCAGTTTCTTCTGTTATATTTTATTCTCTCTACAGTCTTATTGATCCACCTACTCAAACCATTCCAATCCATTTTACTTTTTTATGGGTACTGGGCTTATCCTCTTGCAGTTGGAGGGTGACTCTCAGTGCTAACATGTGGTTGATGCATTTTTTTATGGTATAGTTTGATTACATATTGTTTGGTACAAGTTGTTAAAGGTTGGTTGCCTACAAGTCAGTGGTATATCTCACAGTGATAGTGTGACAGTGGTTCCATCATTCTACTTCTATGTTAGGGAGGTTGGATGGGGTAAGGATGAGTGGTTGTGTCCACCTTCCGATTATAGCCAGAGAACACAAGGGGTTGTTGCCTCCTTCTGGTTGTAGCCAGAGAATTGGGGAGTTGGAGCTTCCTTCAGGTTGTAGCCTGAGAAACTAGGAGGTTGGAGCCTCCTTCTAGTTGCAACTGGAAAACAAAGGAAGTTGGTGCTTCCAACGAATGTAATTCTTAAAGACGTATAATAAAAAGCATTATGTGGTTTTCTCTCACTTTGGGTTTCCACATAAAAACATTGGGGTATTGTGTATGTTTATGATTGCTCATTTGTTAATTGTTTATTTACTCTGCAACTATTGGATGATAATGATACATTGATATAACACTTGCATTTTTTGTTTAAAAGGGACAATTTATCTATTACTTATTCACCCCCCCTCTTAGTAATCCAACACATAGTGTATTCACCCAGTTGGCAAGCTTTTACTCTACAGAATTTTCAAGACAATGTTCATGTTGTAACCTAGGTCTACATTCCCTGCCTCTCCTCTCTTTTCCATATTCCTTCATCAACTTTTTCCTTTTTCAGGTTGGTTAAGTCTTTTTCCCAATGTTGAGTGACTTGGTTCATGTTGGATTCTTTCCTATTTGAGTCTTTGTGCATATCATTTTTTGTCTTTCTTGTAAGGATAAAATATATGTTGGATTTGGTTCGAAATGCTTGTCATCATGTGCACCATTGATTGAGCTCACCATAGGTCTACCAAGTCTTTTCTATATATAGGAAATGCCTGTGCACATGACGCATCAACCCAGAACAACAAATTTTGGACTCAGACTGTGGGAACAAGAAGGTAAATTTTCAACGGTAAAGATCCGCCAAGAAAAATAAATCAATAGTTGTCATCCATCCACAGATGAAAAATTATGTGGAGTTTAACACCAAGAGTCGTCATAAGACCCAAAGAGGATATGGGTCATTCATATATCATTACAAGTGACACCAGATCATCTACTTCGACGATTTTCCTTTGGGAGTTTTTCCAAGCACAAACATTTGAAACTCCCGAAGAGCCAAAGACCTTAAGTCCCGAAGTGAATCAGGAACACACATAAACGAATACATGTGTCAACAGATCATTCACTTCGGGAGTTTTCCTCCGGGAGATCTTCATTCTTAACATTTGAAACTCCCAAAGCTTGGATCTCCGAAGTAAATCAAGACCATCCATCAAATGGGACGCGTGGCGATAGATTATTTACTTTGGTGATTCTCCTCCGAGAAGTTTCAAAGCACTAACAGTTGAAACTCCCAAAGAGAGAATTTATGAATCACGTGGAAACCAGTAGTTGAGACACGTGGCACACTCATGAGGCATTTATATCAGGTCATTTGGTTGTGTCATTCACCCATTTCCACATGACACATGTCACCTCTCTTTCCTAGACACCTCAGCAGCCGTGACATCATACGACATCAGGCCACCACATCACTTCGGCGATTTTCCTCTAAGATATTTTCATGTTTCATAGTCAAAACCCCCAAAGCCCGGACTCCCGAAGTAAGCATAGACCGTTTATCTCAAATCAACCTGAGCCATTGATCCTTGTCACAAGTAAATGTCACCCAGATCTCAGATCGTAATCAGATCAATGGATATATTTGATTGTGGATATGTGAACTGCATGGATGTTAATATTCCAAAGTGGTCCCGCAATTTAAACCATGGTTTTGTTGGAAGGGTACGTGGCAACTTCTCATGAATTGCGGGCCCAAAGGCAGTCTGAATCCAAACCACCCTCAAAATTCCCCGCAATCACATGCTTAAATGGCATCTTATTTCCACGTCATATCTGCTTATCCCAATCACTACTCTCTCTCCTCTCACAACCCAACACTTGTCCTCCATTAGCACCCACGTTGATCTCCATCGACAGTGGCCCACCTCTCCAGATCGACGGCTCTTGTCGCAACTCGAACCCCCCTGACCATTCTACCTTTAACGGTGGGGGGGCGGGGTTTGAGTAAGTGGTTTTATCATAATGGGCCATAAATAACATGGCGTCTCCTCAAGAACTCATACCCCCCCCCTCTCTAATCCGCTTACCACCTACCCTCCCCCCTATGAGTTCTCGNAAGACTACACTTAGCTTGTGAAAGCTCAGACACAAACAGAGAGACAGTCTCCGTCGGAGATAGACACAGGCTATTTCTAGATGCACTTCAGCAAACTCTGCTCACATAGTCGGTTATCTCCAGTAGGCTCCAACAACTCACAATCATGCCATCGCTTGACAAAAGAACTCTTCTATGTCACTCCGAGGCCTATTTTCTATCATTCAGTTCCTCCATCATGCATCAGTTCTATCTCAGAGACAGTAGTAGTTTTATTTTGATTAAGTCCGTCATTTTCCTAGATTAGATGCAAGAGTGGTCTTATGTGTGAGATAAGAACCACTCTTGCTAATTAATTTCATCATATTAGTACAGTTAATAATTTTATTTACAGATAGTTATCTTAACTTAGGTCTCAGTCCCCTAAGGACGAGGACCTTTGCAACTTTTCTTTAAATTGTTAGTTTTTGGATATTGTAAAGGTAGGATATTTTTGGGAAGGAATAGAAATAAAATAGACCGGTTGGACTCGTTTTATGCATGGATTAAATCTCTCTACCTGGTGAACATATTCTTGATGACAATGTTTCATTCAACTTCTTATATGTTTTTATTCTTATCTTGAATACAGTTTTTGATTTGTGCAACGTGCTTTCATTTCCTTTCAGCTATTTTGTGACTTATTTTTACTAAAACTTAACCTGTCAAACATCTAATGCTTTGGTGAAAATTCTCCTTTGAAACCTGTGGGAGTTACTGTGTTTTGATACATGTTTATGTCTTGAAATATTATTTTGAGTATTGAACTTTTGAGTATGGAACTTCTTACATGTTTTCAATGTCGCCCCTTATCTTTGCGCGCCACCTGTTTTTCAATGTCGCCCCTTATCTTTGCGCACCCCTTCTCTGTGTTTTCTATTATTTCACTGGTCTGTATTTTGTGTGCCATCAGCCAAGGAGGTCCCTCATCCATATCATTCTTCCAACCCAACCTTTCCTTTGTCTTGATAGAATAACCCTATGACCAAAATTAAAATAAATAATCTTTCTAACTGACAGGTGGCCTAGCTTTTCCCTTTAGCAGTCATGTGCAGACCTTAGGACCAACATCTTCTGGTGCAGTTGTCAGAGAATGGAGTAAATAAATATCTTTCCCTCAGAGAACAACAATTGGTCAGCTCTGACCTTTGATGGTGAACAAATATCAAACACAGACAGACTGCCATCTTTCACCTGGTGACTTCACTGAGTAAAATTTAAAGAAGAAATATTGGCACCTAGAAAGGGATTCAGTGGATCCAAATATGAAAACAACAAAGCCAAGAAGATTGTTCCTAACCCTAAAAATAACATAGTAGGATTTTATCTAGAAAGGAAACTAATAAAATCTATTGTAGCTCGAAGATACACTTCCCCCCTCAAGGGAAAAGTTGCACAGCAAGAAAATACTCCAAACCATCATCACAAGAAGCTTGAATTTGCTAGCCCTGAGAAACATAATTCTAATGGGGCTGAGACATCTCCTACTCCTGATTCCACTTCAACATCTAGTCCTACATCCACTCTTGTGTCTCCCATAAATTTGCATATTCATATTGTTCAATCCATGGTCGTTAATAGGATGGATGTCATCATTGTTGCTAGATATGCACCCTTAGTGCTACCTGCAATTTTACATAAATTCCCAACCACATATCACATGAAATATCTGCCAAGATATAATGGGTAAGGTGAATTAACTGTTGAAGAGCATCTGGTATCCTTTTATCGCTTGGTAGGCAACTTTAACATTGATTATTCAAATGTGTGGATGATGTTGTTTGTGCAGAGTTTGGATGGGGAGGTTAGAAAATGGTTCAAAAACATTCATCCAGCCTCCATTGCAGATATCGAGGAATTGGATGAAGCTTTTATAAAGCAAAGGGGATATAGGAGATATTATCTCTATTACATCACTGAATTTGGGGCTCTAAAGAGGAAGAATGGTGAATCTATTTCAGCCTTCACCAAGAGGTTCAATAAAATGTATGGTAGAATCCTAGATGAAATCAAACCAAATGAATCCTCTTCCAAGATCACTTATGCTAATGAATTTGATGTAGAATTCTCCCTCCTCCTAAGAGATAGAATATCAACCACACTGTTGTCCATGCAGGAAGAAGCCATTGAAGTTGAATCTAATATTTTAGCCTTAGACAGATTAAAGACTAGATCTAATAAAGAGAAGAAAAAACTGAGAGAGGATGCCCCTTCCTCCTCTAACCCAGTTTCATATCATCCCCAACTTGAAGAGATGAATAAGACTTTGAAGGATCTAACTTTTTAGGTATCTAAGATAAAATGGAAATCCAAACAACCAAATAGACCTTTTCAAGGGGCTGGTAATAAAAATCAGAACCAATTCATAAGGCCTAATGATGTTCCTCAAGTAATGCAGAGGGAAAGGAGAAATGTTTATGATCAAAGGGTAGTTCCCCCTTTCCAAAACAATTAGATTGAGGAGATGGATACAGAAAATGATGTTGTGGGCAATAACGTTGTGCTTTTCAATGAAACAAATTAGTATACCAGACACTTAACACAACAAGAGTATGAGGTAGCACAATTATCAAATCAATTTGATGATTAGATAGGGGAAGAGGGAGTTATTCAAGGTCAACCGAAGAAGAAATATGATTTGAGGACGAGGACTGGAGCTTCCAAGGCCACCACCTCTAACCAAGGAAAACAAGCAAAAGCCCCTCCCAAGCCAAATCTGAATAAAGGTGTGCCATATAAAACTCATCCATCTCCACTATCAAAACCTCTTCCCCCTGAAACAAAGGACGTTGATAAGCCCCCAACCCCTTTCATCTTGGAACATGAGCTGAGAAAAATCAAGATTCCTGTCCCTTTGATAGAATTGTTAAAAAATGAACCTTTCAAGAAATTGATCATGAAATTCCTGCAACCAACTCCTTCTAGTGTATCTTCTAATGTCATTAGTCTACATGATGAAAACCCAACCATAATTGTGGGTCCTCATATTGAGGATGGATCTAATGCTTCTCCTCCTTTCTATATATCTTTGAATGTTCATGATAAGATCTTGCACAATTGTCTTATGGACTATGGAGACTCTCACAATGTCATGCCCAAGGTTGTTATGGAAGAACTAGGTCTGGATATTACCAAGCCTTACCAAGACATATACTCCTTTGATTCTAAGAAAGTAAATTTTTTGGGATTGATAAAGTATATGGTGGTTTCTCTAGCACAATTACCCATGAAGAGTGTAGTGGTGGACATTCCGGTGTCTGACATTCCCCCAAAGTTTGGCATGTTATTATCCAGAACTTGGGCTAAGAAGGTTGGAGGATCATTGCAAATGGATCTCATATATGCCACCATTCCTATGTTTGGAGATGAACATAGGAGGCTATACAGAGGGGTAAGGTTAGCCTACATAGTCAGTGATCATCAAAAGAAGGATCTGGCGCAAGTATTATCCTCATTTCCCCTTCAGAAGAAGTAATAACCCTTTATTATAAGTTGGAGTTTGAGACAACTAATAATATAACTGAATATCAATCTTTGGTATTAGGATTGAGGGTTGCCAAAGACATGGCCATTGATTGTTTAGAATTTTTTGGTGATTCTGAGTTGGTCATCAATCAAGTAAGGAATATCTATCAAACTAAGAAACAGAGGCTCAAGCAATACATAAACGAGGTATGGGACCTTATCGATAATTTATTTCTAGCATTTAACCTCTCTTTCATTCCTAGAGAATAGAATCAGAAAGATGAATCTCTGGCCTTAGCTACCATCACGTTCAGGCCTCCCATTGGCCCAAATATTAAATATCAGGTGGATATCAAACACAGAACAGCCATACCAGACAACATAAAGCACTGGCGAGTCTTTAGTGATGATTTAGAGTTGCATAGATTTCTTCACACCATTGATGAATTCTCCAATATATCAATTGATCAAGAAAGTCAAGAAGATGAAAATAATAAATTAGAAGATCAACAATCTTATCATCTACTGAAGATAGTGTTTGGTCATGATATTGTAGAACTGAAAACCAACCATATTCCAAAAGGACTAGTGCCTTTGGAAATATTGCTCAACAGTAATGATGTTTACAAAGAAACTGCCATGAATCATCAAGAAGAAGAGGTGATAGAGTGCAATATTGGGACCACTAAGAATCCTAAGATCATCAAGTTGTCCAAAGCATTGGTTGTAGAACAAAAAGACAAGTATGTCAGTATCATTAAAAAGTTTGTTGATACTTTTGCATGGTCCTATGAATATTTGAATACATTTGATACTGACATCATACACAACAAGATCCCCCTAAAAACTAGCTCCAAGCCATTCATACAGAAGATTAGACAATTTAATGCTATGTTAATGTCCATAATTGAGAAAGAGCTAAAAATAATGTTGGATGCCAAGATTATTGTACCATTGAGGTATTCGAACTAGGTGGCCAACTTAGTACCCATGAGGAAGAAGAGTGGGGAGATATGCTTATGTGTTGATTTCAGAAATCTAAACAAGTGTTATTTGAAGGACAATTACCCCCTCCCCAAGATGGATCATATTTTACAGAGGGTGGTAGGTGCACACAGAATTTCCTTATTGGATGGATACTCTAGTTATAACCAGCTATCAGTTTGCGAGGAAGATAAAGAAAAGACAACATTCACCACCCCATGGGGGACATTCATGTATGACAAGATGCCCTTTGGGCTCATGAATGCAGGGGGCACTTTTCAGAGGGCCATGGGCATAGATTTTGTGGGGCAGAAGGACAAATTCATGGTCATATACCTAGATGACATTACCATTTTCTCCAAGTCTAATGAGGAACATTTGCAACATTTGGAGCAAGTTTTCAAGAAATGCAGAAGGTACATGATATCTCTCAATCCTAAGAAGTCTCACTTTTCCATGCCAAAAGGGAATCTCATGGGCCACATCATACCAGTCGGAGGCATAAAAATTGATCCAAAGAGGGTTTGTTCCATTCAAAAAATTTAGATTCCCAAAAATAAGAAGGTTGTCTAGTCTTTTATTGGTAAGATAAACTTCCTCAGACGCTTTGTGCTGAATTTTGTTGAAATTCTGAATCCTATTACTAACATGCTGAAGAAATATGTTGTGATAAAATGGTCCTTCGAGGAGAAATCATCTTTCCAAACAATCAAGCAAGCTTTAGTTGAAGCACCTGTGTTGGCCAACCCTGACTATGCCAAAGATTTCTTCATCTTTTCCTTTTCCTCAGAGGAAACAATTGTTGTTGTACTGCTGTAGAAATATGAGGAAGGGCATGAACAACCAATAGCCTTTTTCAGCAAAGCCCTCCAAGATATTGAGCTCAAGTATGATATATAAGAAAAACAGACTTATGCATTGGTCAAAGAACTCAAGGATTTCCGAGTTTACGTGCTACAGTCTAGCGTAATGGCCTTTCTTCCTAGCAGCAATGTCAAATAGATTCTGGTCCAGCCAGACAGTGAGGGGAAAAGAGGAAAATGGATTTTCAAGTTGTTGGAGTATGATTTGCACATAAATCCGACCAAGTTGATCAAGGGGAAAGGGTTGACCATATTACTATCAAAATCAAACTACAAGGTGCTAGAGTTGCATCAAATCCTAACCCAATCAGAAGCACCCATTATACAGCCTGGACAAGACAACTTGCAAGTATTTGAAAAATATTCCTCTTCACCTTGGTATAAAAACATCATCTATTTTCTACAACATTTTGAATGTCCTCCAGATGTGAAGAAGACAAAGGCCATGTCTCTTAAGTTGAAAGCTATCAAATTATGCATTTCAAACCAGAACCTATATTGGAGAGATCCTACTGGCATCCTATTAAGATGCCTTGATGAAAATGAAGCCAAGAAAGCCACAGCAGAAATGCACAGAGGAGTGTGTAGAGGGAACCAACATTGGAAGGACACATTGCTCAAAATATTGAGGGCAAGATACTACTAGCCCACCCTTTTCTCTGATGTGTTTTCCATTGTTAGAGCCTGCAATGAATGTCATATTTTTGCAGGGAAACATAAGTTACTATCACTACCCCTGAAACCTATCAAATCCAGTAGTTTGTTTCAATAATGGGGATTAGAATTCATAGGAGAAATAAATCCACCCTCCAGTGGACAACACAAATGGATCCTCACTTCCACCGACTACTTCACCAAGTGGATTGAGGTTGTGTGCACCATGAATGGCACTGACAAGGTAATCATGAATTTCCTGCAAACTAATATTTTTGCTAGATTTGGTTGCCCCAACAAGCTTGTAACAGACAATGCCCAATCATTTAATTCCAAGGCCATCATTGATTTCTGTGGCAATCACAACATTTCCTTGACACATGTCACACCCTATTACCCTCAGGTGAATGGCTTAGCAGAATCATCAGACAAGACTCTCATCAAAATCATTAAAAATTTGTTGACTGAAAGCAAGAAATACTAGGACTCTAAAATAAAATATTCCTTATGGGCTAACAGGATCAACACTAAGAAGTATATGGGAACCTCACCATTCCATCTTGTTTATGGCATAGACATTGTTTTTTCTACTCAGCTCGGTATACCAGTCCTGAAATTATTGCAGGAGGATATTGAGGAACCCAATGACATCCAACGGAGGATCTTCCAGATTATAGAATTTCAGCAAAGAAGAGAAGCACTTGATCAGAGAACATAGGCATACCAGAGCAAGATCAAATTAGCCTTTGATAAGAAAACCAAGAAGGAAATTTTTCAGGAAGTTGAATTGGTTTTAAGGTGAGATGCCAGAAGGGATGACAAGTCCAAGCATGGTAAATTCAACAACCTCTGGTTTGGCCCTTTTAAGGTGATTGAAGTTATAGACAACAACACATTCATCCTACACAATCTAGATGATATAGCGATCTTTGGAGGCTAGGTAAATGGGCATTTCCTGAAACATTATCTTGTTTGAGGATGGGGGAAGGTCCCTCTTGTACCATAGACACTTTATTGTTTCTTTGATTAGTTAGTTGTGTCTGAATAAAGACTCCATAGCCCAACAAGGCACAGGGGTGCGGTTTCTTTTAATTCAATAAAATGCATGGCTGAGACTAAGTAACACATATGCAGGGATGACAGATAGAAATTAGGGTAAGTGATGAAAGGTAAGAGCAGTTATCTAATCTCAAGGCACTGATCTACAGTTCTTAGCACCTCACAGGAATGAGCTATCCCCAGTTGGAACCAATGTTGTAACATAGGTATTTGTTCCCTGCCTCTCCTCTCTTTTCCATATGCCTTCATCGACTTTTTCCTTTTTTGGGTTGGTTAAGTATTTTTCCCATTGTTGAGTGACTTGGTTCATGTTGGATTTTTTCCTGTTTGAGTCTTTGCACATTTCATTTTCTACCTTTCTTGTAAGGATGAAATATATGTTGGATTTGGTTCAAATTGCTTGTCATCACGTGCACCATTGATTGATCTCACTACAAGTCTACCAAGTCTTTTCTATGTACAGGAAATGCCTGTGCACATGACACATCAACCCAGAACAAAAAATTTCGGGCTCAGACTATGGGAACGAGAAAGTAAATTTTCAACGGTAAAGATCCTCCAAGAAAATCATATCAATAGTTGTCATCCATTCGAGGATGAAGAATTGCGTGGAGTTTAACACCAAGACATGTAAGAAGAATCGAAGCCCAAACTGCCAAAGACCCGAAGAGGATCTGGGTCATTAAACTATCATTACACACGGCGCCAGAACATCTACTTCGGTGATTTTCCTTCAGGATTTTTTCCAAGCAAAAACACTTGAAACTCCCGAAGAGCCAAAGAACCGAATTCCTGAAGTGAATCAGGACCATACATCAATGGAGACACACATCAACGGATCATTAACTTTAGGAGTTTTCTTCCAGTAGATCTTCATGCTTAACATTTGAAACTCCCGAAGCTCGGATCTCCAAAGTAAATCAGGACCATCCATCAGACGGGACGTGTGGCGAGACATCAGTTACTTTGGTGATTCAATCCCAGGAAGTTTCGAAGAACTAACAATTGAAACTCCCGAAGACCGAAGTGTCAAAGCACGTGGCAACCAACAGTTGAGACACGTGGCACACTCATGAGGCAGGACATGTGGCATTCATCTCAGGTCAATTGGTTTTGTAATTCACCCATTTCAATGTGACACATGTCACCTCTCTTTCCTATACACCTCAACAATCATGACATCATATGACATCAGGCCACCACGTCACTTCAAAGATTTTCCTCCAAGAGATTTTCATGTTTCACAGTCAAAATGATTGAAGCTTGGACTCTCGAAGTAAGCACGGGTAGTTGATCTCAAATTAACCTGAGCCATTGATCCTTGTCACAGGTAAAGGTCATCTGGATCTCATATCATAATCATATCGATGGCTATAGTTCATTGCGGAGACATGAACTTCCCAGACAATAATTTTCCACCCTCAACATCCCTCGCAATCACGTGCTTGAATGACATCTTATTTCCACGTCACCTATGCTCATTCCAATCACTACTCTAGATCCTCTCACCACCCAACACTTGTCCTCCATTAACACCCATGTTGATCTCCATCGATGGTGGCCCACCTCTCCAGATTGACGACCCTTATCGCAACTTAGACCCCCTTGACCCTTCTACCTTTAATGGTGGGGGGGGTCCGAGTAAGTGGTTTTCGCATCGTGGGGCCTACCTAATGTGGCGTCTCCTCAAGAACTCATATCTCCCGCCCCTCTCTAATCCACTTACCACCTACCCCCGCCCCCCCCCTTCCAAGTTCCCTCAGGGTGGTTTTTCAATGCCACCCCTTCTCTTTGCATGCCACCTGTTTTCCACTCACCTCCTAGCATATCTACCACCCTCTCTTTTCATGCCAACTATAACCTTCGCTACGTGTCACCAACCCCATACTCTTGATACCTCCCACTCACTAGTCACACCTCCTCTCACTTTGGTGACATCTATCTTCACATGTCACCTCATCCCTTCTTCCTATTGGACGTTCGTCTCCACTCATCCCGTCTTCCTATTGGATTCCCACCCCAATGAATTCATGTTCACAACCAGTCATCAGAGTGAAAGGGAGGGGAGGATTCAATTATAGTCAACTCAGACTACGCATAGCTTGTGAAAGCTCGGACATAGATAGAGATTCAGTCTCCTTCGCAAATCGACGTAGGTTAGTTCCAGACGCACTTTAGCAAGCTCTCCTCACACAGTCGGTTATCTCCAGTAGCCTCCAACAACTCGCAGTCATGCCATCGCTTGACAACAGAGCTCTGTTATGTCACTCTGAGGCTTATTTTCATCCATTTAGTTCCTTCAGCATGCATCAGTTCTGTCTCAGAGAAAATAGTAGTTTTAT
>JASDQU010307716.1:0-17661 GCA_032191745.1 Picea mariana
TTCAAACCAAAGTTGGAGTTTCTCCATTCTTGATTCACCTTCCTTGTGTCCTCATCATGAATTTCATGGGATGCATTTTCACTTTCAGGTGTCTTCTCTGTTACGAAAATTTTCAATACTTCCATGATCTCCCCTTTTAAACCCTCCATCATCTCTTGTAGTTCATATTTTGTTAGTATCTTCTTTTGTAAATCATTTATGTCCCTACACATTTCTTCACCTTCATCAAGAGTCCAAGTAGGATTTTCTGGAGGCTTATTTGGTGTAGAAGTTCCCTTTTTTGGTGGCATGTTGGCCAAGTACCACTTTTGAACCTTGATTTTGAGGTGGTTCTGCTAGACAATATTTCTTTTATTGTATCTCCCAAGTTTCGGCCCTTCTGGGTATGAAAATTGCTTTTATGTAGTTCTCTGATATTTGTTCTCTGCAATGCCATGGGTCTGATCAAAATTGGATGTGCCAAGTGGAAATTATGGTAACTTCCCCACAACTTTCCGATTTTTGTCCTTTCCAGAAGATCTCACTTGTATAGCATGCCCTGCACAAAATAATTGATATAAAATTTTGAAACTCGCATTGGAAATACTACAGGATGTTCATGATCCAATGAAATCAGTCCCTCTCAATTTGGATATTCTAGGAAGAAGTTATGATTGTTTTACCTGGAACACCTTCATGAGACTAGTCAATAGGACTAGTCAGATACCCTATCTTACACAGGGTGTATCTACAAATTTAAGATGACCCAAAAGCTGAAATTTTTACCACAACTACCTTACTAATTTCTATAACTATCCTCCAGATTTCAAGGTCTGAAACGTTTCAGTTCAGGATGATTCCAAAACCCTATCTTGTACATGTTGTATCTACGAAAGTATAAGGCCTCAAGAGCTGAATTTTTAAGCCAACATACCTTGATCCATTTACTAAATATCCTCCAAGCCATTCCTTCTGAAACGTTGTATAAAAAAATTTATAGTGAAAATTCCAAGGTGTCTCAGATGTAGCAGTGAAACCCCAAGACCTTGAGCTCTGATACCATATGTTAAGAACCAAATATCAATATAGCATAGAAAATCCTTAGAAAAAGTACTCAACACCTTGAAAAAGAGATAATTTCAGGTAATAAGCCTCTTCGAGGGGGGAACCTCCTTTTACCCCACTTAAATGTTGAAATACAAGATGATTCAAAATGAAAATGTCTCCTTGGTATATATAGAAGACTAGGAGGTATAATTACAACTAATGGCCTAAAACCGACATAAATAAAATAACATTACTAATATAATATGCCCCAATTAAGGGGTAATGAGCCAATATTAGGGATTAACACCATCCTTTGGGCTTCAACTTCCCTTGATAGAACCTTGCCACCTTCAGTTATCCACAATCAAGTATTATTATAAATGTTAATTAGCATATCCCTACTCTGGTAAAAGTAGTTATAAATTCTTCTGCTGAAATTCAACAAGAATTCCCAAAATCACAGGTTCAATCTGCAATCCTTCTCCTCAAGGAGTAAATGCAGATAACAATACCTCCTTACATGACTCGTACATGAGCCCAAGTAGGCCAAGTGTTGTAACCATGCTCTGATACCAATTTGTAACACACCCATGATGAGGCATACAAATTTTCTCTTTTCTCAAAGGACAAAATCTCCATTCATGGTTTATAATTTGGAAAGTCGGGGGACCAGTCTGACCTCCTGGTCAAGGATCTCTGTTTTGAAGCCAAACAAATCTCTGAGACCTTGATGGTCTCATTCTATAATTAAACACAAAACCTTTCAGATTCTTGGTGTAGGTTTAAGGGCACCCGCGACCTTCCCTTTCGCTCCCTTGTGAAACCAGAGAGTACTGGGCGTTAGCTCCTTTTCTGGATAAGCCCCCTCTTGATGTGACCTTGGGCGATGACCTTATGGGACCACATGATTGTGGACGCAAAAAAAGGAGGTTTGAATTAAACTTCTTTTCAGCTCACAATACTCCTAAAGCCTCCACGTGTCCTTTTTTCAAATCCACGATTTGAATTACGGCCTGCCCTCAACTTTTTAATGTCTGTGCAACTCCTATCCCCACAATGCTATGGGACCTTTGATCTCCCAATATTGACGGTACTTAGAAAAATGGAAGTTCAGATCTACCCCTCTTGGACCTACAGATCAGATCTAACATCTTGCAAAATCAACAGACGAGATCTCCTTCGTGATTTCGAGTTTCAGGAGTTTGAACTCTCAAAACCCTGCTCTCTTCCGTACTTCAATCTTCTTAGTTGACGATCTGTGGAAACCTGTCCTCCTAATGAATGACCATGCCTTTACTTCGGGTGGTTGACCTTTCAACTGGATCAATGGTCCTGTGGCCCTCTTCTTGATCAACGGTTGAGATCTCCTTCAAGTTTCAGACTTCTGAGATCTCAAATCTCAAACTTCACCCTTTTTTCCCAATGGTTTTTATCCGAATCCTTTAATCAACTAACGAGTGTCCTCTTGATATGACGATCGAGGATTACTTCGGGTCTTTACCCGAAGTCCATAGATTTTCTCCATGTCTCCCTTAGATCAGATGGCTATGAATTACTTCAGATATTTATCCTGAGTTCTTAGATTTTCGCCACGTCTCCCTTGGATCTGAAGGTTATGAATTACTTTGGATCTTTATCCGAAGTTCTCAAAAATTTTCCACGTCTCCTTTGGATTTGAAGACTCAGATCCACTTCGACTGATCTGACTCTTGATATTCACTTCAGACGATCTAACATCTCAACTTCTCTTCGACTGATCAGATGGTTGATATTTACTTCAGATTTCCAGAAGTTTGGACTTCAGAATTCTCAACTCTCAAAACTTGCCTTCTCCTGAATGTGAAGCATCTGATGGATTAGATTCACCTTGGTGATCCAACGCTTGAGATTTACTTCGGGTGATCTGATGGCTCATATCTACTTCGACTAATCAGACGATTGGGATTCACTTCAGATTTCTGGAACTTCGGACTTTGCGAATCTCAAATCTCAATTGAGAAACTCTCGAAGGGATTTCCTGAAGCTATTGATATGACGGTTCATATCTACTTTAGATGATCTGATAGTCGACATTTAGTTCGGGTATTTACCCAGAATCCAAATATTCATGCCACCTATCCTCTGGATCTGATGGTCCAGATCTCCTCGGCTCTTTGGCTCTTCGACACTTCTACGCTTCACCCCTTCGACACTTTAGTGTTTCGTCCCTCCGACGCTTCGAGCTTTGGGAGTTTCAACTCTCAATCTGAAACTCTCAAAGTTATTTCTCCGAAGTCTACAATCTTTTGTCACGTGTCCCTCTGTATCTGACGGTTTAGATCTCTTTCGGCTCTCTGGGACTCGGGAACCTCAAATCTCAAACTTTACATTCACTCAAGGAAAATGGATCTCCACCACATGTCCCTTTCGATCCGACAATTGAGATTTAATTCTGGGCTCCGTCTCTCTGGGCTTCAGGAGTTTCAAATCTCAATCAGAAATTCTTGAAGTGATTTCTCCAGAGTTACTAATTTGCTAACGCATGTCCCTTGGAGATCAATGACCAGGATTTACTCTGGCTATTTGTCCTCCTCCTTGTTCACAATCCTCGGAAGTTGTGGATCCTATGCCACCTGTCCTTGTTGATGATGGATGGTCCCAATTTACTTTGGGATTTCGGGACTTTGATCAGTCCACTCTTCTTCGCACACAAGGGTTAAGTCTCGTGCATTTACTTCCGGATCTAATGGTTATTGTTCCTTCGTGCTCAGATCCAACAGATGGGATTAGTTCCTCTCCTCTATGCTTCCTTTGTTCAATGGACATTGATATAATGGTCCAAGCTCCTCTCCACAATCGATTTGATGATTGTTGTCTCTCCTCCTCCTGAGCTTTCGACTTCCTCTAGCTTAGAGGATTTTCTAAGTATTCAAAGGCCTCGACCTTTGTTCCTCCTACGAGTTTGTCTCTTGGACCTCGTATGCACTTCTGAAAAGTGCTTATCTCTTCTGAGCTTTGGGACTTGGAATAAGTCCTACTCTTGTGCCCTCTTAGCACTATCTCTTCTGAGCTTCAATTCCTCGGACCTTGAAGGTCTATGTCCCTTCTATTCCTCAAAGGAATATTTGTGCCCTTCTGGAAAATTTCGCTCAAGCACTCCTTACTGAGTTGCAGAGTGTTCGGTAACTTTGTGAGTGTCTCCTAAGTTCTCTGTAACTTCTCCTTTGGGGTTTTGGTCACTCCAACATGCGAATCTCCTGAAGCACGAGGTCTAAATCTCATAGGTCAGAAGGTCGAGAAGGATCCTAACAGATCCAGAGATCCACGATCGAGATTAACTTTGGGGCTTCAGGACTTCGGGGGTTTTTACTTCCCTTACGATGAACTCATAGTTCGCCAAACTCGCGAAATCCAGAGGACTCAAGGGGTTAACTCCCGCACTCAGTTCCATATCCAATGGTCACAATGGACCTTGGCTCTTTTCAAATAGTTTCTCATTCATTTGTCTTCTGAACAAAGGAGCCTTCCCTTTAGATACTTCAATCTCACTATTCTTCCTGAGCTTGGTTGGCTCTAAAAGGCTCAATAGCCTTGTGCTCTTTCTCTAGAACCTAACACTTGGAAGAATCCTTCTGCGCACCCATTATGTTCATTCCTCAACTCTATAAATTAAGTGGTTCTCGGTCTTTGTTTTCCTTGCAGAGAGCCTGTGCATACATTCACCATCACTCCTGATCTTTAATAGACTCTGTCCTTCAAGGGACTCAAAATGACTACGAGGGTCAACACGCATACATGAAACTATGCCCAAGGTTGATGAACTCATAGTTTGTGGCTATAGCTTAAGCGCCCACAGGACGTAAGCATTTACGAGTATAAAACATATCCCTTCCATATAATTTCCTACTTTCCTAATTATACAATCAAGAAGACACCAAAACGAGATACAATATAAATCATTAAGCAAACATATCTATCCCTGCAACATTCATAGGATATACAATTTTAATTCACAGTACCACTTAAATACACAAGATATGTGATTACTTATCTATTATAGGTGGTAGCCAACTAACTGACTGTGGGTGTTTGTCCTTCCACCCGACCATAGGCTCAGAGGCATTCATTCTTAGCACTCTGGCCACCCTCGTGCCAAGCCATGATATCACCAGGGAACTCTTATAGTTCTCAAGGACTCTTTCTCTATTTTAGCTTCTGCTCGGGTTCTGTTCTCTGCAAACTTTCAAAGATTTCCTTTTCTGTTATGCCCTCGGTGAGGTTTATCATATGCTCATTCAGCATCAAGCTCGCAACCTTCTGTTCATTATCCCCTCGAGAGCTCTGCGCATTCTTCTTATCAATTTGTATATCTTTCTTCCAGGATGGTTATCAACCCATCCTATTCCTTCTGTCAGAAGGGAGATCCAATCAGCTTGTTTTGCCATACCCAGTGGTACTTTGGGCTGACATTCTACAGTTTTTTTCCATGCTTCCATTTATGGGAGTGGTTGATAATTCCTCCTCTGGTCCTTTCTTCATTAATTGATTTCTCTCCTTGGGATCCTAAGGAGGTTTCTTATCCTCATCAAGGGAATTTGGGGTTATTTGATATAATGACACTCCCTTATAGTTTTCACATTCTTTCCTCTAGTGATATCATGGCAAGTACTTTCAAGGCTTCACCCCCACAATCAATTATTGGCAAATCAAATAATAATACATTTATACTATGCACATGCCTTAGCATGTTAATCGTATTTTATGATTAATTATAAGTTGGGGGAAACATGGGTGTTACACACACATCGTCACAAGATATTGTCCAATCCCAATCTGTAGAGTTGGCCCACAATCAATTGACAATCTGTTGCCGAAACCATTAGGTTCTTCTTTTTTGTTGCACAATATCCTACCGTTGTAGTGCTAGTAGTAAAAAATAAAGCAATTTCCGACAAATAATTAGGAGTGGCCTCAATACGAAACAAATTTGCATCTGGGAGCTGGTCATCTATAGGTCCACTACTTTCTCCATATTCTAGGAGAGAGGGGTGATTTGGTCTGACAATTAACTTTCCAGGCTTACTAATGACCTCAAAAGAGAACTCTTGAAAAAATATCAACCAACTACAAATGTGACCTTCTAACATGGGTTTGTTCACCAAATACTTCAAAGAAGAATGACCAATAAAAATTTTAAAATGAATTTCAAGTAAATAATTCCTAAACTTTTGTAAAGAATACAACATAGCCAAACCTTCCCTTTCGGTTTTGGTGTAATTGCATTCAACATGCAAAATTTTGTGACTGGAAAAGTATATAGGATGGTCCAAGTTTCCTTCCCCTGGTCTAACAAGAATGGAGCCAAGCGCAACTGTAGATGCATCAATATGCACATGCAATTCAACTTGCTAGTTAGGATAAGTAGGAATGGATGCAGTAGTCAATTTTTGTTTTAGCAGATCGAATGTTGTATCACAGTCTTGAGTCCAACAAAACCCTTTGAATTTATTTAGAGGTTGTTTTAAATGTTTCATTATGATCGTGTAATGCCTGATAAATATACATTAATAACCAGTATGGCCCAAGGTCATGCACAACTGCTTGATAGTGGTAGGAGGAGGTATATTGAGAACAACTGCAATTTTTGCAGGAACGATGTTGTGTTCCCTTTTTGATACCTCCAATTACCTTATCTTGTCCTATATCTTGACCAACATTTCCTCATACATATGCACTATTTGCCTATTTTCTTCAAAGACATGTCTTTTAGCCATCCTTGTGCATATATGAGGTAACTTATGTTTAAATCATGATTTATGAAATTTCTTAATGATCGGGATTGAATAATTGATTTTAAATGATATTGTATTACTTTGATTGATCCAAGAAGACCTTATGACACAAATCCTACTCATTTGGTACCCGTCTTGGCGTTCATCTAGTATTCAATTCGTCTGATACCCATTTTTGCACTCGTCCGGTACCTATTCCTGTGCTCGTTTGATACATGTTTCTATACTCATCTGATACCTATTTTTTGGCTAGTCTGGTACCAATATATTTTAATGTGTTCATTCGGTATCAATCTTCCTATTCTATCTATGTGCGTCTGGTACTAGTTCCACAACTACAGGATCGGGTGTTTGAACGAATTTGCTCTTCATGGGTCCAAGGAGTTTCTTGGCTCGAACATCATTTGTTCATTGAATACTATGATACACTTCATCCTCATGCACTTCATGTCATGAGGATGAAATTGTTCCTATGAAAAATGATACATCAACCAATTGTGATATTTGTGCATTCATTTCATGTTATCGCCAATATTTTATTGTAATGGTTGTTTCTCTTTAAAAGAGATATCCTTGCATATGATAGAGGTACAGAGACATAATTAAGCACTATTATGTTGTGGGTTTGTTTTTTGAAGACTATTGATTGTACCCCTATTTTAGAGGTAATGATATAAATTGCAGTTCATGGCATTTATGTGTGTGATCAAACCTTTTGTTTTGTAAGTTTCTTTTAAAGTTACCTTGTTGGTACGACAAGGGCCCACTGACCCAACCAAGGTAAGCTTCCTTGTATATTCTATGTAGATATAATTCTGGTATGTGTGGATGAATAGTTCTGTGTTTCAATCATAGTATTTAATTTTACTTTTATTGTGTTTCAATAAGACACTTGACATCATGAAATATAAATGTGTGGTAATTTTGAGTGAGTGAGATCTCTGAGTGCAACATAGATTGTTTAGTGCAATATATATTTCTGAGTGCAATGCAGATTTCTAAGTAAGTACTTTTTATCTTGGTGTGTGTGTATGTAGATAATCATTTGTTAGATTGAATTCTTTAATATTTGTTTCTATTGTGCAAATCTAAGGACAAGTAAGATCTCCATCTCTCACCCTACATGAACCTATAATGGAGTATATCACTACACCTAGAGTTGATTTTCGAATTGATTAGGTTATATCTTGCAAATAAAAGAACAATCAAGATCTCCATCTCTCACCCTACATGCACCTATAATGGAGTATTTTACTACACCTAGTATTTCTTCTAGGATTGATTGAGCTTTATTTTAAGAATGTGCAGAGTGTTAATTACAGATTGCTGCTAGATTAGTTGCTATAGGAACATAATCAAAGTTCATCTTTCCCTTTCATGATCCTGTAAATGAACAGATTCATCACTTGAGCGAGAGCTTGAGATCACATGTTTGTTGATATTTTGTTTGTGAGTTTTTCTTTCTAGTTTTTAAACTGTGTGAAGAAGAGCGTTTCAAGATTGTGAAACAAAGCATTGGTTTGGAGTGTTTTATTGTGTAGGATATACTCATCAGACATAGGAACCTATCTGTTACTGGCACATATAGTGCATCAAATCTATTGATTATGAAAATGGATTGACATATTAAATGATTGCAATATATTGAACATATAGTAGCACCAACATTTGGGCGTTGTTGCTGTGGAGTTGTAAATGGTACTAGGTAGTATTTGAATTATATTTTTGTTATGGTTTTCGATTGGTTTAAAGGATGACCTAAGGGTGGAGAGATGATGGTAAGACATGAGGAAAGAGAACACACAAACACTTTTGTGGGGTTTCTCCAAAGTTAGGTTGTCCTCTTACCTTAAGTAGTTAGAATTTGTGTGTGATAGTATTAGATATTCTTCTTTTTATGCATAGACATAGGGATAGTAAAGTTAGATTTATTGCATCCAATGTTTAAATGTTTTTAAGAAACCCCCCCCACACTAATGTAGCTAATTTCTTTGTAGGATAAATTCTCAGAGGAGAGATTTCAAGGGAAATAATTGAAACTACAACCAAAGGCCCTAAATATGAAGCTACTGTGCAGATTGAAACGATATCACAACAAGCAGTGAGGGAAGATTTGGAAACCCAATTAGAAGGAGGAGCTAGAAAATAGATAGAGGAAGTTGTAG
Organism: Picea mariana; assembly: GCA_032191745.1. Taxonomy (NCBI): domain Eukaryota; kingdom Viridiplantae; phylum Streptophyta; class Pinopsida; order Pinales; family Pinaceae; genus Picea; species Picea mariana. The sequence goes on from JASDQU010307716.1 coordinate 8,963, forward strand.
AAGAGGCTAAATCTGCCATTGGAGAAAAATACAAAGTATTGGAATAGTTGGATATCCAAACCAATCCGCTGGTTGAACCATCACTTAGTGGAGAAACATCACTTGTATATTATAGCATGTTGTTCGGAAGTATGTCATATGAGAAAGGGAATGAAAATAATGAAACTTAGAAATTTGGATTCCCAATATTAGACATTACCAAATATGTTTCCATGAAGAATATTCCATTGTCATCACTACCTCACTTCCATGGTATGTCAACAAAAGATCCTGATTCATTTTTTTTTGAATTTGATATACTATGTAGAAGTTACAATTATACTGATAGTGCACAAAAATTAAAACTCTTTCCAACTACACTTAAATACTCAGCATTAAGGTGGTTTATGAGTCTAGGAGAAAATACAATCTTGTCTTGGGATGGTATGAAAGAAATTTTCCTCCAGAAATATTAGGATTATTGCATAACTAGACATGCTAGGAATGGTATATTTAAAATGCAACAGTCTGAGGAGGAGAGTTTGGAAGATTACCTAGAAAGGTTTCTATACAATTATCAAAAGACAAAACAATTCGCCTTAGACACAACCAAATTTAGGACCATATTCCTAAAGGATATAAGGGATGACTGTATTGAGATATTGAACCTCATGAGTTATGGGGATGTATATAAAAATCCATTTTCAAACATTGCAAAATATTGTAAAAGGTACTCCCGCAGCCAAGCCAAAACAGGGAAAAGTATAAGGGATCCTATGAGCAGAACTACTAAACCTACTCTGGGAGGTGTTACAAGGATAGAACTAGGGAATATGCTAGAAAAATTCAAAATAGACATCCTCAACACATTCAACACCTAGTTATAAACCATGAAAATACAAAGGAAAGAAGAAGAAGAAAATGCTACTTTAGAAAAAATTTGTCCTCGGTGTAGGAAAAGGCATCCTGAAACACAATGTCCTATTAATATCATTGAAATCTGTGGGCTCTGTACAGAGGACCACCCTAACAATGAGTTCCTTTCCTTACCTGGGCTACAAGCCATTTTTAAGGGAGGAGGGGAACCTAAAGAAACATCATACCCCCCTAAGAGAGCATGGAGACAACAAAATCCTAATATGTTTTTTGACCCTACCACACAATACTCACAACAACACTGGATTCCTTCAATGCCTTACCCTCAATGGACACATCAACAACCACAAGTCCAAACTTGGAAACAATGATGGAGGGGGAATTCATATGGAAATGTTCCTTTTCATCCACCAACTTTTCCTACTTACCCAAAATATCTTTCCAATATCTTTCAATTATTACCTAGATTTAATCCACCTTCCCAGCTACAACCACAAATTACATTGCCTTTGAACCCAAACCAACAACAACAAATGCAATTTGCACCTAATCCAAACCACCTCGACCTACCCCTATTACTGCAGAACCCATCACTAATCCGAACAATAGAACTACACAACATGTATAGAATCTTGAAGTACATACTTTCCTAGCTTATGTGATAACTCCTACTTCAATGAATGAAATCCAATTAAGGTCTGGGAAGGTCTTGAATAAACCAATTTTATACATTGGTTATTTAAGAATAAGAAAAAATATATAACCAACCAAATGAAGAAGAAGACACCCATGTACAAGAGGAAATTCCTCCTCACACTCCTCAACCATCATAAATACCTCAAGAAACTAATCCTCCACCTTATCCTGAAAGGTTACTTGTGAAGAAACCTGAGGTACCTCTAGGACATGATTTAGAAACTGAACTAAGGAATATATGTGTAAAGATTCCCCTACTTGAAGCCATCAAATATATTCCTATCTATTCCAAAATTATAAGGGATATTTACTTTAAAAATTATGGGAGGAAGAGGAAGGAACCTCCTGTTATACAGGTGGTTGGACAACTATTGGAATTTATATCATAAATGCAATCTAAATATAATGATCCAAGAAATGAAATGGTGACTATAGAAATTAATGGTATTTCTTTGTCAAATACACTTATTGATCTAGGAGCAATAATAAATGTTATGACTGTTGACACCATGCAAAGGTTCAATTAAATCACTTAAGGCCAACACAAACCTTACTGGAACTGGTAGACAAATTAGTAATTATCTCAATAAGAAGTCTAGATGATGTAACACTCACCTTAGCCTCCCGGGAGTATCCTGTGTAATTTTCCTTAATTCATTAAAAATTCTCCAAACCTAGACATCCAGTTGTGCTTGGTCAACCTTGGTTGGCCACTGCTGATGCATTTATTGGTTGTCAGTCTGGGGAGATGACAATTTCTAATGGGACCCACAGTCAAAAAAATATTCTCTTTCCTCCTTCCCAACCAACTACTAAAGTTACTTTATGGTTGGAGAATCCCTATGGTGAGGAGAACTGTGCTCAACTCTTGTTAACACTTGAGAAAGCAAAGGGAGTTCAAGAACAAACTGAAGAACAAATTTTAAGCCTGTTTTTAGCTAATACAAAATGCATTGAATATATTCAATATTTTCCAGAATATACTCATATCTTTAGCCTTGAATTTTAGGAGGTCTGGCATACCTCCACTTCTACATTGTTCACTATATCAACAATAAATGAAGGAGAAGAGTCAATTGTTTAGACTGTTGAAATCAGTCCTGGAAAATCTCTATATATCAATTCCATCTTGGAATCAGATCAACAACAAAAATTGATCCAAATGATTCAAGGACAGTCTAGTGCTTTTTCATGGGATTACTCTAACATGAAAGGAATTCACCCAGATACTTGTATACACCATATTTACACCAATTATCAAATTAGACCTGTTAGGAAGCCGCAAAGTAGAATGAATCCAACCTTAAAAGATATAGTGAAAGAAGAGCTCCAAAGACTCCTACATGTCAATTTTATTTACCCTATTTCGGATAACAAGTGGTGTTGGGCTCGTGATTTGGTTAATTAATGATGTTGATTAAATCCTTTTTAATTGGTATTATATGTGTATTTAACTATTTTGAAGAAGTTTTGAAGGATTTTTATATCAAATCGTCATAGCTTATACCAAGTATGTGTAATTGATCTTCTGTGATGGTTTTGAGTTTAATTCAGTTTGATTTAATGATTATGAGAAGCTAATGCACGATATGTGTTTCACATGGAAAAATCACAAGGCATTTTTCCATCCAATAGCTTGTCCAATACTCCATCCAACACTGCGTCCGATAATTCGTCCAGTACTACATCTGACACTGCATCCAGCACTAAAAACGTGGGTGAGTTGGCGGTTGTTATATCGGAGGCTTGTGCTAGGCGAATCAGAGACATGGGTTTTGTTCACCCTCATGGACTCCAACTAATGAGCTCTTGACATCTCAGATTAAGCTGTTATGTTGAGCGTTGAGTGGCTCGTTCAGTTTCTAGAAGCCAAAGGAAGTTATAGCGTATTTAATGGAATTCACCATTTTTAGAAGAGGTTGACCCTTCCAATGGTCGACCTCTCGAATTGTAACTGTTATAAATACCACATTAGTGGTTAGGAAAAGTGTTAAGAATTGTCAAGACATCTCCACAAACCTATGTTAGACTGCGTTTTAATTTAATGACTAGAACCGTGTTGATTTAGTTCACGACTTGCTATTGAGGAGTAGCCACGACCTGTTGGGAGGCCCACCAGTGGTCTGGGTGAATAGTTAGATAGTTAACTTGTGTATTTGAGTTGTGCAATTGTCATTTCTTTCATTTTCCATTATATGTGTTTTTATCATTTTACATGTTGTGTGTTTGTTGTTCATAATTTAATTGTTTTAATTTCCTTTTCACAGGTTGCTTTTAAAGAATAGTTGTTAATATGTTGTGTAGTTTTAATTATTAGGAAATATCTTGCAATCTTAGCTACTAGCTTTGTTGTGTGTTAAATGCTAATTTGAATTTCTACAGGTTAAAATAGAATAACTAAAACAAAGTATTAATTTACCACAGAGTACATAGTTTCTTTGGCAAAGTTTCGATGGATGAATAGTTGTTAGTTTTGATCTTAATTTAGTTGTAGTATGTTGAGGTAGAAGTAGAATTTAAATTATGTTTTTATAATCATTTTAACTTGCAACTTGAATCGTTAATAATAGGATTAGCTTAGTTTATTTTATGGAATTTCCATTCTAGATTTAAATTGCAATTCTAAATAGAAGTTTGAGTTTGAGTTAAGTTTTAGTTACAAGGTTCTAATGGTGTGAATTTTCTTACATTAGCATAAGAGTGCATTTGAATTAAGTAGAATAGTGTTTTCTTATCATTGATGATTAATGCATAAATTGAGAGATCACATGGATTTCCAGGGTAGTTGATATTTCTTCTATGATGGCTAAGCTCTCATTAGATTGCTTGATTCATACTTTTCATTTCTCCATAGAAGTTAACATTGAACTTATTCCTCTTGAGTTATACTTAGTCGTTAGATTCCATCGTGATTTCATAAGACACCGAAGACATAATCATCATCAATATATTTGAAGTTTCTTGTTATTGTAGATTAAGAATAGTTGTTGATTAATCTTTGAATATTGTCATGATGCTTTTAGTTAAATAGGTTAAGATTTCCCTTTGCAAATTAAAAGTAATTATGAGTTTTATATTAAGAATAGAGTTCACTTTCTTTATAGTTTTTATTAGTTACCTGTTGAATAGTTTTGATTACTTTTATTGTTGAATACGTTTGAATAGGTTAGTTGTTTGCTTGTTTACTTGATGTTGCTCATTGATTTGAATAGATTGATTAGATTGATTTGTTGTTGCTATTGCTCATTAAGTTGAATAGATTAAATAGATGGATTCCTTTTTCTCATTAGATTGATTAAGTTAACTTGTTCAAAGTAGGGTTTTCATTTTCTTCTTTAGGAACAATCCATCGATACATTGTTTAAAAGTTGCCTAGGGTAGATAGTTCAAGTTCCTTGATAGGGTTTGCTCATTGATAGTCTTTGCTTAAGTATACTAGCCCTTAGATAGAAAATATCTTTAGTTACATAATGCTTCCTCTAGATTCTCTGCCTTGGCACATATAGTGCTACAACTCTAAGTTTACTTACCCTAGGTTGACAATTTAATTGAGGGATTTAGTGCATATAGAACACCCATCAAGTGGGTATCCCCATTAGTTATTGTCCCTAAGAAGAATGGAAAATGGAGGATTTGTGTGGACTTTAGAGAGCTGAACAAGGCTACCTATAGAGATTATTTTTCTTTACCTTTCATAGACCAGGTCTTGGACACTTTGTCTAGGAAGAGGTACTTTTATTTCTTATATGGGTTTAGTGGGTACAACCAGATCCAAATTTCCCCTAAAGATCAGGAGAAAACCACATTTAATTTCCCATGGGGTACGTATGTTTACAGGGTTATTCCCTTTGGTTTGTGTAATTCCCCTGCCACCTTTCAGAGGGTTGTCCTGGCTATTTTTTATGATTTAACACATGATTGTGTAGAAGTTTATATGGACACCTTCACAGTATATGAAGATGATTTCCAACAAGCATTGGAAAATTTGGAGAAAGTATTGATCAGGTGTAAAGAGATTATCCTTTCCCTCAGTCATGAAAAATACAAAATGATGCTCACTGATGTCTTGGGCCTTCATTTTTCCAGTACCAGAATAAGGGTAGACCCTGCCAAAATTGACATTATTTCTCAAATCAGAATCCCTAGCTCACTGAAATAAGTTAGAATCTTCTTAGGGCATGCTCGATATTATAGGAGATTCAATCAAAATTTTACAAACTTAGCTGCCCCACTATTCAAATTGTTAGCAAAAGAGGCTGAATTCCATTGGGATGAACAATGTCATATTTCTTTTGAAATTTTAAGGAAAAATCTTTCAAGTGCCCCTATTTTAAGAGGACCAAACTAGTCTCTCCCCTTTCATATTTACACCGATGCCTCAGATACAAATTTGGGGGTTGTTCTAGGAAAAAGAGAAAATTAACTTCCTTATGCTGTCTACTTTGTCAACAAAAATGACTCCCCTAATGAAGTAAATTATACTGTCACGAAAAAATAATTCTGATCAGTAGTCCATGCCATTAATGAATTCAAACACTACATAAAAGGGTATGAGGTTTTTGTACACACAGACCACTCATCCAATAGGTTTTTAATGAATAAACTTGTGACAAAGGCTAGAGTTACTAGATGGTTGTTACTATTGCAAGAATTCAATATTACTATGATTGATAGACCTGGAAGAGATAATCTCATTGTTGATTTCCTATCTAGACTTATTCAAACATGTGATAATGCACCAGTGGCTGACAATTTTATGAATGAAAGTCTGTTTGCTATTTCTACTTACACTCATTTGTATGCAAATGTTGCTAAGTATCTTGTAATAGGAAAATTACCTCAGAATATGTCCCCTCAAGAAAAACAAAGGATTATTCAACTTAGTGCAAATTATATGTGGCATGATGATTGTCTATATCGTAGAAGGCTTGATTTGGTGATTAGAAGATGTGTATGGTAGGATGAGATGCATGACATCTTCAAAGTATGTTGTGATGGTCCATGTGGAGGCCATTTTGCTGATAAGAGGACAATATACAAAATACTACAGTTAGGCTACTATTGGCCAACTATTTTTAAGGATGCAAAGAAGCATGTGGCCAGTTGTGATGATTTTCAAAGGATGGGGAAACCACTGCAAGTGATGAGATGCCTCTCCAAGATCAGTTACTAATTGAACCTTTTGAGAAATGGGCTTTAGACTTGGTAGGACCTATTAACCCTATGTCTTGAAGGAGAAGGTACATACTGGTCTGTATAGATTATGTGACTAAATTGGTAGAGGCTAAATCTTTGTATTCTGCAAATGAACAATCTGTTGTTGATTTTCTATTTGAAGAAATATTTACTCGTTTTGGTGTGCCTCGAGAAATAGTGATAGAACAAGGAACTCGATTTACCTCCAATTTGATCAAATCCATTACTGAACAATATCAGATTAAACACAGAAAATATTCACCTTATCACCCCCAAGAAAATAGACAAGTGGAATCAACTAACAAGGTGATAGAGGGTATTCTCACCAAGATAGTTCAATTACACCATAAAGACTGGGTTGATCAATTTTCTGAGTCCTTATGGGCCTACATAACAACTTGGAGAAACAAAACAGGCCATACACCTTACGAATTGGTGTATGGGAAGTAGGTGTTTCTTCCCATAGAATTTCAAGTAAAAACCTTCAAGACTGTGTTGGCTATCGAAAGTCACCCCTGGATTGCTAGCAGGAGCAGAGCCCGACGCCCATCAGTTTTAATGTCACGATTTTTTTTAAGGGTGATCAAATGGAGAAAAACTCAAAACAGCACGATCTCAACTCAGAAACTAGACCAGGCATGCATGAACGAGTGAGGTCTTGATAAACTCCAAACAATGAGTCGTAATAAAGGGTGAGTAGGTGGAAGACTTATATGAGAAGGGTGCAAGATCTATCACAGACATCTGGTTTGTAACAGACTAAAGAAGAAATGTATTCGAACACAAAATCCTTTTACATTCAAATACATATACCAAAGAATACAAAGATGCCACAACAAATCCTTTATCGCAACAAGATTGTTAAGCCCATGTGAATCCTTTATTGTGAACCCTCTAGCAAAGATGAAACAAAGATGGAAAAGAAAGGAAACTGTTTGTTATAAACCAAGAAGTCTCAAACACAGAGGCATAACTAGGGAACCAGAATGTCGCTGAAACTTTACAGTTGGGAGCTTAGCTCTACCATCGATAGATACAAAAATGGAAAAAATGCCTACATATACTCAAAATCACAACAATAGCGGAACCAAGAAACTGCATTGAAGGCTTTATGTCTGTATGGCTTCTGACACCCTGCAGCCGCAATCTTTGAATAATCGTGCAACTTGTGGCAGACGCGATAGATCTTCTGACAGTTACATCGGCGAATTGACGTGCCTTTAATTCATTGCAGGACGTCCCCATTATGGCGGAGACAATGTCTAACCACCACCAACCGATTCAATAATTTCTTCTTGGGATTGATAACGGCCCAGCCAACTCAGCATCTCGGGATAGGGAAGACTTCTCGCGCTGCCACCTGGAACAACCGAATAGCTTGAGGGACGGATATAAGGGCCAGCGCGGAGGACATGGTGTGTGGTAGGAGTGATGGAATTGGGGGGGCGCGTGGAAGGATTGGCGAGAAGTGAGAGTGATGAGAGATAGGGGTGACAGAGGATGATCCATGGCGGAAGACACCCAGGTAGATGGGGAGAAGACGAGAGAAACGAACTCGCCTTCGTGTGAGAAACTGATATGGAAAGGAATGAGACGCGTGGCAGGAAATGAGCGGATGGTGGGAAGAAAGGAGAGCCACGCGGACCAAAGAGGAGAGGTGAATGGATGACACACGACAGCAGGGGAAAGGTGGAAGGAAGAATGAAATGATAGGAGGAGGGCCCACACTAGTTAAGCACAGGGCAGCTGAGAGGGGTGGGGCTAGATGAGCGTCGTTGATTTGGGCGCTACGATCGTGGCTGTCGGGAAGCTGCACATGGGATCCCGGACCCCCCCCCTCCGTTTAAAGGTAGAAAGGTTGGGGGGGGGGGTCCGGAATGCTCTTCATCATCGTTGATCCGGGCGTGCTAATATGAATTGTCGGAGAGTTGCGCCCGCAATTTCGGACCCCC
>JASDQU010307716.1:25061-41246 GCA_032191745.1 Picea mariana
CCCGCTTTCCCCTGGAACTCCCATCCAAGGGGATATTCCCCCTGGACTCCACAGGGGGGTTAACCCCCCCTACACTCCCCCGCGTGGAGGAGTGTAAATTATTTCAGGGTGTAAAGTCTTCATGGGGTATAAACACAGCTGAAAACAAAGACCTCTGAATCAGGAAGATAATCAGGCTCCAAAACCAACAAATGTTTCTCAAGCCCAAGTCAATTAATGCTCATCGGTATTTTCAATTTTTAGGAGTCTAAAAAACTTAAAGAAAACTCCATCTATTGTCCTTTGAATTTTTCTTGAGCCGAGATCAGTTAATGCTCGCCAATGTTTTTAATTTTGAGGAGTCTGAAAAACTTAAAGAAAAATCCATCTACTATCCTATGTATTTTTCTCGATCCCAGATCAGTTAATGCCCGTCGGTGTTTTCAATTTTAAGGAGTCTGAAAAACTTAAATAAAACTCCATTAGGATCCTTTCCCATAAGTAATCTATCAATGTTGGATAAAGGAATACACTTGCACCTGGAAGATGTCCTCCTTATTGATTATCTACATGAGAACACAATTATCTATTTCTCTTATTAGTAACACCAAAATCACTATCTAACAACACACATATATACATATATGTACAAAGTTAAATTAAATCACATAGTAAAACTTACAGTGGTGGATCAGTAGGAGGAGAGCTCTTTTTTCTTACCAATTGCATTTCATAATTTTGAAGAACCTATTTGATAAATCCTCTTTAGACAGAGGCTTATGATAAACTTTCAATCGATGCCCATTTACGACAAAGGAGGTCTGATCTTCATCAATGGTTTTTATCTTCACTGAACCATTGTCATAAACTATGTCTACTTCATATGGTCCCAACCATCGAGTGCACAATTACCCTTGAAATTCTTGAACCTAATATCATACAGGAGGGCCCAATCACCTGGCTAGAAATATTTCTTCTTGATGTACTTATCATGACATTTAGTCCTTTGTTCTTGAATGATTGTAGTCCTATGAAGAGCATATTGTCTGATTTCATCAAGCTCATTCAACTGCAATATCCTCTGTCTTTGAGCTTCATCTAAATCCATCCCCAATTGCATAGCAGCCTTGAAGGTTTTTAATTGAAATTCTATGGGAAGAAATACCTGCCTCCCATACACCAACTCATAAGGTGTATGGCCTGTTTTGTTTCTCCAAGTTGTTATGTAGGCCCATAAGGACTCAGAAAATTGATCAACCCAGTCTTTATGGTGTAATTGAACCGTCTTAGTGAGAATACCCTCTATCACCTTGTTAGTTGATTCCACTTGTCTATTTTCTTGGGGGTGATAAGGTGAATATTTTCCATGTTTAATCCGATATTGTTCAGTAATGGTTTTAACCAAATTGGAGGTAAATTGGGTTCCTTGTTCTATCACTATTTCTCGAGGCACACCAAAACGAGTAAATATTTCTTCAAATAGAAAATCAACAATAGATTGTTCATTTGCAGAATACAAAGATTTATCCTCTACCCATTTAGTCACATAATCTGTACAGACCAGTATGTACCTTCTCCTTTGAGACATAGGTTTAATAGGTCCTACAAAGTCTAAAGCCCATTTCTCAAAAGGTTTAATTACTAGCTGATCTTGGAGAGGCATCTCATCACTTGTAGTGGTTTCCCCATCCTCTGAAAATCGTCACAACTGGCCACATGCCTCTTTGCATCCTTAAAAATAGTTGTCCAATAGTAGCCTAACTGTAGTATTTTGTATATTGTCCTCGTATCAACAAAATGGCCTCCACATGGACCATCGTGACATACTTTGAAGATGTCATACATCTCATCCTACCATACACATCTTCTAATCACCAAATCAGGCCTTGTACAGTATAGGCAATCATCATGCCACATATAATTTGCACTCAGTTGAATAATCCTTTGTTTTTCTTGAGGGGACATATTCTAAGGTAATTTTCCTATTACAATATACTTAGCAACATCTGCATACCAAGGAGTGTAAGTAGAAATAGAAAACAGACTTTCATTCAAAAAATTGTCAACCACTAGTGCATTATCACATGTTTGAATAAGTCTAGATAGGAAATCAACAATGAGATTATCTCTTCTAGGTCTATCAATCATAGTAATATTGAATTCTTGCAATAGTAACAACCATCTAGTAACTCTAGCCTTTGTCACAAGTTTATTCATTAAAAACCTAATGGATGAGTGGTCTGTGTGTACAAAAACCTCATACCCTGTTATGTAGTGTTTGAGTTTATTAATGGTATGGACTACTGATAAGAATTATTTTTCGGTGATAGTATAATTTACTTCGGTAGGGGAGACATTTTTGTTGACAAAGTAGATAGCATAAGGAAGTTAATTTTCTCTTTTTCCTAGAACAACCCCCAAAGTTGTATCTGAGGCATTGGTGCAGATATGAAAGGGGAGAGACTAGTTTGGTCCTCTTAAAATAGGGGCACTTGAAAGATTTTTTCTTAAAATTTCAAAAGAAATATGGCATTGTTCATCCCAATGGAATTCAACCTCTTTTGCTAACAATTTGAATAGTGGGGAAGCTAAGTTTGTAAAATTTTGAATGAATCTCCTATAATATCCAGCATGCCCTAATAAGATTCTAACTTCTTTCAATGAGCTAGGGATTCTCATTTGAGAAATAATGTCAATTTTGGCAGGGTCTACCCTTATTCTAGTACTGGAAATATGAAGGCCCAAGACAATCCCTTCAGTGAGCATCATTTTGTATTTTTCATGACTGATGGAAAGGCTAGTCTCTTTACACCTGATCAATACTTTCTCCAAATTGTCCAATGCTTGTTGGAAATCATCTTCATATATTGTGAAGTTGTCCATATAAACTTCTACACAATCATGGGTTAAATCATAAAAAATAGCTAGGACAACCCTCTGAAAGGTGGCAGGGGAATTACACAAACCAAAGGGAATAACCCTGTAAACATACGTACCCCATGGGAAATTAAATGTGGTTTTCTCCTGATCTTTAGGGGAAATTTGGATCTGGTTGTACCCACTAAACCCATCTAAGAAATAAAAGTACCTCTTCCTAGACAAAGTGTCCAATACCTAGTCTATGAAAGGTAAAGAAAAATAATCTCTATAGGTAGCCTTGTTCAGCTCTCTAAATTCCACAGAAATCCTCCATTTTCCATTCTTCTTAGGGACAATAACTAATGGGGATACCCACTTGATGGGTGATTAATATGCACTAAATCCCTCAATTAAATTGTCAACCTGGGGTAAGTAAACTTAGAGTTTTAGCCCTATATGTGCCAAGGCAGAGAAGCTAGAGGAAGCATGATGTAACTAAAGATATTTTCTATCTAAGGGATAATAAACTTAAGCAAAGACTATCAATGAGCAAACCCTATCAAGGAACTTGAACTATCTACCCTAGGCAACTTTTAAACAATGGATCGATGGATTGTTCCTAAAGAAGAAAATGAAAACCCTACTTTGAACAAGTTAACTTAATCAATCTAATGAGCAAAAGCAATCCATCTATTTAATCTATTCAACTTAATGAGAAATAGCAACAACAAATCAATCTAATCAATCTATTCAAATCAATGAGCAACATCAAGTAAACAAGCAAACAACTAACCTATTCAAACGTATTCAACAAGTAAAGTAATCAAAACTATTCAACAGGTAACTAATCAAAACTATAAAGCAAGTGATCTCTATTCTTAAGATAAAACTCATATTTACTTCTAATTTGCAAAGGGAAATCTTAACCTATTTAACTAAAAGCATCATGACAATATTCAAAGATTAATCAACAACTATTCTTAATCTACAATAACAAGAAACTTCAAATATATTGATGATGATTATGTCTTCGGTGTCTTATGACATCACAATGGAATCTAACGATTAAGGATAACTCAAGAGGAATAAGTTCAATATCAACTTCTATGGAGAAATGAAAAGTATGAATCAAGCAATCTAACGAGAGCTTAGCCACCATAGAAGAAATATCAACTACCCTGGAAATCCATGTGATCTCTCAATTTATGCATTAATCATCAATGATAAGAAAACACTATTTTACTTAATTCAAATGCACTCTTATGCTAATGTAAGCAAATTCACACCATTAGAACCTTGTAACTAAAACTTAACTCAAACTCAAACTTCTATTTAGAATTGCAATTTAAATCTAGAATGGAAATTCCATAAAATAAACTAAGCTAATCCTATTATTAACGATTCAAGTTGCAAGTTAAAATACTTATAAAAACATAATTTAAATTCTACTTCTACCTCAACATACTACAACAAAATTGATAAGAAAACTAGATAATAAAACTGAGAATTAAGATCAAAACTAACAACTATTCATCCATCAAAACTTTGCCAAAGAAACTATGTACTCTGTGGTAAATTAATACTTTGTTTTAGTTATTCTATTTTAACCTGTATAAATTCAAATTAGCATTTAACACACAACAAAGCTAGTATCTAAGCTTGCAAGATATTTCCTAATAATTAAAAATACACAACATATTAACAATTATCCTTTAAAAGCAACCTGCGAAAAGGAAATTAAAACAATTAAATTATGAACAGCAAACACACAACATGTAAAATGATAAAAACACATATAACGGAAAATGAAAGAAATGACAATTGCACAACTCAAATACACAAGTTAACTATCTAACTATTCACCCAGACCACTGGTGGGCCTCCCAGCAGGTCATGGCTACTCCTTAATAGCAAGTCGTGAACTAAATCAACACGGTTCTAGTCATTAAATTAAAACGCAGTCTAACATAGGTTTGTGGAGATGTCTTAATTACACAACAAAACGATTCTAACAATTCTTGACAATTCTTAACACTTTGTCTAACCACTAATGTGGTATTTATAATAGTTACAATTCGAGAGGTCGACCACTGGAAGGGTCAACCTCTTCTAAAAATGGTGAATTCCATTAAATACGCTATAACTTCCTTTGGCTTCTAGAAACTGAACGAGCCACTCAACGCTCAACATAAAAACTTAATCTGAGATGTCAAGAGCTTAGTAGCTGGATGCCACGAGGGTGAACAAAACCCATGTCGTTGATTCACCTAGCACAAGCCTCCGATATAACAACCACCAACTCAGCCACGTTTTTAGTGCTGGATGTAGTGTCAGATGTAGTGCTGGATGAATTATCGGACGCAGTGCCGGATGGAGTATTGGATGAGCTATTGGATGGAAAAATTCCTTGTGATTTTTCCCTGTGACACACAAATCGTGCATTAGCTTCTCATAATCATTAAATCAAACTGAATTAAACTCAAAACCATCACACAACATCAATTACACATACTTGGTATAAGCTATGACATTTTGATATAAAAATCCTTCAAAACTTCTTCAAAATAGTTAAATACACATATAATACCAATTAAAAAGGATTTAATCAACATCATTAATTAACCAAATCATGAGCCCAACACCACTTGTTATCCGAAATAGGGTAAATAAAATTGACATGTAGGAGTCTTTGGAGCTCTTCTTTCACTATATCTTTTAAGGTTGGATTCATTCTACTTTGGGGCTTCCTAACGGGTCTAATTTGATAATTGGTGTAAATATGGTGTATACAAGTATCTAGGTGAATTCCTTTCATGTTAGAGTAATCCCATGAAAAAGCACTGGACTATCCTTGAATCATCTGGATCAATTTTTGTTGTTGATCTGATTCCAAGATGGAATTGATATATAGAGATTTTCTAGGACTGATTTCAAAATTCTGAACAATTGACTCTTCTCCTTCATTTATTGTTGATATAGTGAACAATGTAGAAGTGGAGGGATGCCAGACCTCCTGAAATTCAAGGCTAAAGATATGAGTATATTCTGGAAAATATTGAAGATATTCAATGCATTTTGTATTAGCTAAAAATAGGCTTAAAATTTGTTCTTCAGTTTGTTCTTGAACTCCCTTTGCTTGCTCAAGTGTTAACAAGAGTTGAGCACAGTTCCCCTCACCATAGGGATTATCCAACCATAAAGCAACTTTAGTAGTTGGTTGGGCAGGAGGAAAGAGAATAATTTTTTTACTGTGGGTCCCATTAGAAATTGTCATCTCCCCAGACCGACAACCAATAAATGCATTAGCAGTGGCCAACTAAGGTCGACCAAGCACAACTGGATGTCTAGGTTTGGAGAATTTTGAATGAATTAAGGAAAATTACACAGGATACTCCCAGGAGGCTAAGGTGAGTGTTACATCATCTAGAATTCCTGTTGAGATAATTACTAATTTGTCTACCAGTTCCAGTAAGGTTTGTGTTGGCCTTAAGTGATTTAATTGCAACGTTCGCATGGTGTCAACAGTCATAACATTTATTGTTGCTCCTAGATCAATAAGTGTATTTGACAAAGAAATACCATTAATTTCTATAGTCACCATTTCATTTCCTGGATCATTATATTTAGATCGCATTTATGATATAAATTCCAACAGTTGTCCAACCACCTGTATAATAGGAGGTTCCTTCCTCTTCCTCCCAGAATTTTTAAAGAAAAGATCCCTTATAATTTTGGAATAGATAGGAATATATTTGATGGCTTGAAGTGGGGGAATCTTTACACATATATTCCTTAGTTCAAGTTCTAAATCATGTCCTAGAGGTACCTCAGGTTTCTTCACAAGTAACCTTTCAGGATAAGGTGGAGGATTAGTTTCCTGAGGTATTTATGATGGTTGAGGAGTGTGAGGAGGAATTTCCTCTTGTACATGGGCGTCTTCTTCTTCATTTGGTTGGTTATATATTTTTTCTTATTCTTAAATAACCAATGTATAAAATTGGTTTATTCAAGACCTTCCCAGACCTTAATTGGATTTCATTCATTGAAGTAGGAGTTATCACATAAGCTGGCAAAGTCTGTACTTCAAGATTCTATACAGTTTGTGTAATTCTATTGTTCGGATTAGTGATGCGTTGTGCAGTAATAGGGGTAGGCCGAGGTGTTTTGGAATAGTTGCAGCTTGCATTTGTTGTTGTTGGTTTGGGTTCAAAGGCAATGTAAGTTGTGGTTGTAGCTAGGAAGGTGGATTAAATCCAGGTAATAATTGAGAGATATTGGAAGGATATTTTGGGTAAGTAGGAAAAGTTGGTGGATGAAAAGGAACATTTCCATATGAATTCCCCCTCCATCATTGTTTCCAAGTTTGGACTTGTGGTTTTTGATGTGTCCATTGAGGGTAAGGCATTGAAGGAATCCAGTGTTGTTGTGAGTATTGTGTGGTAGGGTCAAAAAACATATTAGGATTTTGTTGTCTCCATGCTCTCTTAGGGGGGTATGATGTTTCTTTAGGTTCCCCTCCTCCCTTAAAAATGGCTTGTAGCCCAGGTAAGGAAAGGAACTCATTGTTAGGGTGGGCCTCTGTACAGAGCCCACGGATTTCAATGACATTAATAGGACATTGTTTTTCAAGATGCCTTTTCCTACACTAAGGACAAATTTTTTCTAAAGTAGCATTTTCTTCTTCTTCTTTCCTTTGTATTTTCATAGTTTCTAACTAGGTGTTGATTGTGTTGAGGATGTCTATTTTGAATTTTTCTAGCATATTCCCTAGTTCTATCCTTGTAACACCTCCCAGAGTAGGTTTAGTAGTTTTGCTCATAGGATCCCTTAAACTTTTCCCTGTTTTGGCTTGGCTATGAGAGTACCTTTTACAATATTTTGCAATGTTTGAAAATGGATTTTTATATACATCCCCAGAACTCATGAGATTCAGTATCTCAATACAGTCATCCCTTATATCCTTTAGGAATATGGTCCTAACTATGGCTGTGTCTAAGGTGAATTGTTTTGTCTTTTGATAATTGTATAGAAACCTTTCTAGGTAATCTTCCAAACTCTCCTCCTCGGACTGTTGCATTTTAAATATACCATTCCTAGCATGTCTAGTTCTGCAATAATCCTCATATTTCTGGAGGAAAGTTTCTTTCATACCATCCCAAGACAAGATAGTATGTTCTCCTAGACTCATAAACCACCTTAATGTTGAGTATTTAAGTGTAGTTGGAAAGAGTTTTAATTTTTGTGCACCATCAATATAATTGTAACTTCTACATAGTATATCAAATTCAAAAAAAAATGAATCAAGATCTTCTGTTGACATACCATGGAAGTGAGGTAGTGATGACAATGGAATATTCTTCATGGAAACATATTTGGTAATGTCTAATATTGGGAATCCAAATTTCTAAGTTTCATTATTTTCATTCCCTTCCTCATATGACATACTTCCGAACAATATGCTATAATATACAAGTGATGTTTCTCCACTAAGTGATGGTTCAACCAGTGGATTGGTTTGGATATCCAACTATTCCAATACTTTGTATGTTGCTCCAATGGCAGATTTAGCCTCTTCTACCACTTCCTCTATCTATTTTCTAGCTCCTCCTTCTAATTGGGTTTCCAAATCTTCCCTCACTGCCTATTGTGATATGGTTTCAATCTGCACAGTAGCTTCATATTTAGGGCCTTTGGCTGTAGTTTCAATTATTTCCCTTGAAATATCTCCTTTGAGAATTTATCCTACACAGAAATTAGCTACATTAGTGTGGGGGGGTTTTCTTAAAAACATTTCAACATTGGATGCAATAAATATAACTTTACTATCCCTATGTCTACGCATAAAAAGAAGAATATCTAATACTATCACACACAAATTTTAACTACTGAAGGTAAGAGGACAACCTAACTTTGGAGAAAACCCACAAAAGCGTATGTGTGTTCTCTTTCCTCATGTCTTACGATCATCTCTCCGCCCTTAGGTCATCCTTTAAACCAATCAAAAACCATAACAACAATCTAATTCAAATACTACCTAGTACCATTTAAAACTCCATAGCAACGACGCCCAAATGTTGGTGCTATTATAGGTTCAATATATTGCAATCATTTAATATGTCAATCCATTTTCATAATCAATAGATTTGATGCACTATATGTGCCGATGACAGATAGGTTTGTATGTCTGATGAGTATAGCCTACACAATAAAACACTCCAAACCAATGCTTTGTTTCACAATCTTGAAACACTCTTCTTCACACAGTTTAAAAACTAGAAAGAAAAACTCACAAACAAAATATCAACAAACATGTGATCTCAAGCTCTCGCTCAAGTGATGAATCTGTTCATTTACAGGATCATGAAAGGGAAAGATGAACTTTGATTATGTTCCTATAGCAACTAATCTAGTAGCAATCTGTAATTAACACTCTGCACATTCTTAAAATAAAGCTCAATCAATCCTAGAAGAAATACTATGTGTAGTAAGATACTCCATTATAGGTGCATGTAGGGTGAGAGATGGAGATCTTGATTGTTCTTTTATTTGCAAGATATAACCTAATCAATTCTAAAATCAACTCTAGGTGTAGTGAGATACTCCATTATAGGTTCATGTAGGGTGAGAGATGGAGATCGTACTTGTCCTTAGATTTGCACAATAGAAACAAATATTAAAGCATTCAATCTAACAAATGATTATCTACATACACACACACCAAGATAAAAAGTACTTACTCAGAAATCTACATTGCACTCAGAAATATATATTGCACTAAACAATCTATGTTGCACTCAGAGATCTCACTCACTCAAAATTACCACACATTTATATTTCATGATGTCAAGTGTCTTATTGAAACACAATAAAAGTAAAATTAAATACTATGATTGAAACACAGAACTATTTCATCCACACATACCAGAATTATATTTACACAGAATATACAAGGAAGCTTACCTTGGTTCGGTCGGTGGGCCCTTGCCGTACCAACAAGGTAACTTTAAAATAAACTTACAGAACGAAAGGTTTGATCACACACATAAATGCCATGAACTGCAATTTATATCATTACTTCAGAAACATGGGTATAATCAATAGTCTTCAAAAATCAAATCTACAACATAACTGTGCTTAATTATGTCTCTGTACCTCTATCATATGCAAGGATATCTCTTTTAAAGAGAAACAACCGTTACAATAAAAGATTGGCGATAACATGAAATGAATGCACAAATATTACAATTGGTTGATGTATCATTTTTCATGGGAACAATTTCATCCTCATGACATGAAGTGCGTGAGGATGAAGTGTATCATGGTATTCAATGAAAAAATGATGTTCGAGCCAAGAAACTTCTTGGACCCATCAAGAGAAAAATCGTTCAAACACCCGATCCTGCAGTTGTGGAACTAGTACCAGACGTGCACAGCTGGAACAGGAAGATTGGTACTGGACGAAAACATTAAAATATATCGGTACCAGACTAGCCAAAAAATAGGTATCAGATGAGTATAAAAACATGTACCAAATGAGCACAGGAATAGGTATCGGAGGAGTGCAAAAAAGGGTATTGGACGAATTGAATAATGGATGAACGCCAAGACGGGTACCAAATGAGTAGGATTTGTGTCATAAGGTCTTCTTGGATCAATCAAAGTAATAAAATATCATTTAACATCAATTATTCAATCCCGATCATTAATAAATTTCATAAATCATGATTTAAACATAAGTTACCTCATATATTCACAAGGATGGATAAAAGACATGACTTTGAAGAAAATAGGCAAATAGTGCATATGTCTGAGGAAATGTTGGTCAATATATAGGACGAGATAAGGTAATTGGAGGTATCAAAAAGGGAACCCAACATCGTTCGTGCAAAAATTGCAGTTGTTCTCAAAATACCTCCTCCTACCACTATCAAGCAGTTGTGCATGACCTTGGGCCATATTGGTTATTAATGTATATTTATCAGGGGCTACATGATCATAACGAAACATTTAAAACAACTTCTAAAGAAATCCAAAGGGTTTTGTTGGACTCAAGACTGTGATGCAACATTCAATCTGCTAAAACAACAATTGACCACTACATCCATTCCTACTTATCCTAACTAGCAAGTTGAATTTCATGTGCATATTGATGCATCTACAGTTGCGTTTGGCTTCATTCTTGTTAGACCAGGGGAAGGAAAATTGGACCATCCTATATACTTTTCCAGTCACAAAATTTTGCATGTTGACCACAATTACACCAAAACCGAAAGGGAAGGTTTGGCTATGTTGTATTATTTACAAAAGTTTAGGAATTATTTACTTGAAATTCATTTTAAATCTTTTATCGGTCGTTCTTCTTTGAAGTATTTGGTGAACAAACCCATGTTAGAAGGTTGCATTTACAGGTGTTTGATATTTTTTCAAGAGTTCTCTTTTGAGGTCATTAGTAAGCCTGGAAAGTTAAATGTCAGACCAAATCACCTCTCTCTCCTAGAATATGGAGAAAGTAGTGGACCTATAGATGACCAGCTCCGAGATGCAAATTTGTTTCATATTGAGGCCACTCCTGATTTTTTGTCGGAAATTGCTTTATTTTTTACTACTAGTACTACAACGGTAGGATATTGTGCAACAAAAAAGAAGCACCTAATGGTTCCGGCAACAGATTGTCAACTGATTGTGGGCCAACTCAACAAATTGGGATTGGACAATATATTTTGGCGATGTGTGTGTAACACCCATGTTTCCCTCAGCTTGTAATTAATCATAAAATACGATTACCATGCTAAGGCATGTGCATAGTATAAATGTATTATTGTTTGATTTGCCAATAACTAATTGTGGGGGTGAAGCCTTGAAAGTACTGGCCATGATATCACTAGAGGAAAGAATGTGAAAACTATAAGGGAATGTCATTATATCAAATAACCCCAAATTCCCTTGATGAGGATAATAAACCTCCTTTGGATCCCAAGGAGAGAAATCAGTTAATGAAGAAAGGACCAGTGGAGGAATTATCAACCACTCCCATAAATGGAAGCATGGAAAAAAATTGCAGAATGTTAGCCCAAAGTACCACTGGGTATGGCAGAACAAGCTGACTGGAGCTCCCTTCTGACAGAAGGAATAGGATGGGTCGAGAACCATCATGGAAGAAAGCTGTACAAATCGATAAGAAGAATGCACAGAGCTCTCAAGGGGATAATGAATAGAAGGCTGCGAGCTTGATGTTGAATGAGCATATGATAAACCTCACCGAGGGTATAACAGAAAAGGAAATATTTGAAAGTTTGCATAGAACAGAACCCGAGCAGAAGCTGAAATAGAGAAAGAGTCCTTGAGAACTGTAAGAGTTCCCTGGTGATATCATGGCTTGGCACGGGGGTGGCCAGAGTGCTAAGAATGAATGCCTCTGAGCCTATGGTCGGGTGGAAGGACAAACACCCACAGTCAGTTAGTTGGCTACCACCTATAATAGATAAGTAATCGCATATCTTGTGTATTTAAGTGGTACTGTGAATTAAAATTGGATATCCTAAGAATGTTGTAGGGATAGATATGTTTTCTTAATGATTTATATTGTGTCTCGTTTTGGTGTCTTCTTGATTGTATAATTAGGAAAGTAGGAAATTATATGGAAGGGATATTTTTTATACTCGTAAATGCTTACGTCCTGTGGGGGCTTAAGCTAGAGCCACAAACTGTGAGTTCGTCGACCTTGGGAATAGTTTCATGTATGCATGTTGACCCTCGTAGTCATTTTGAGTCCCTTGGAGGATGGAGTCTATTAAAGCTTAGGATTGATAGTGAATGTATGCACAAGCTCTCTGCAAGGAAAACAAAGACTAAGAACCACTTAATTTCTAGAGTTGAGGAATGAACATAATGGGTGCGCGGAAGGATTCTTCCAAGTATTAAGTTCTAAAGAAAGAGCACAAGGCTCTTGAGCCTTTCAGAGCCAACTGAGCTCAGGAAGAATAGCGAGATTGAAGTATCTAAAGGGAAGGCTCCTTTGTTCAAAATACAAACGAACGAGAAACTATTAGAAAAGAGCCAAGGTCCATTGGGACCGTTGGATACAGAACTGAGTGCGGGAGTTAACCCCTTGAGTCCTCTAGATTTTGCGAGTTTGGAAAACTATGAGTTCATCATAAGGAAAGTAAAAATCCCCGAAGTCCTGAAGCCCCAAAGTTTATCTCGTCCGTGGATCTCTGGATCTGTCGGGATCCTTCTCGATCTTATGACCTATGATATTCAGAGTCCGTGCTTTGGGAGAGTCGCATGTTGGAGTGACCAAAACCCCAAAGGTGAAGTTACAGAGAACTTAGGAGACACTCACAAAGTTACCAAACACTTTGCAACTCAATAAGGAGTGCTTGAGCAAAATTTTCTAGGAGGGCACAGATATTCCTTTGAGTAATAGAAGGGACATAGACCTTCAAGGTCCGAGGAGTTGAAGCTCAGAAGAGATAGTGCTAAAAGGGCACAAGAGTAGGACTTATTCCAAGTCCCAAAGCTCAAAAGAGATAAGCTCTTTTCAAAAGTGCATAAAAGGTCCAAGAGACAGACTCGTAGGAGGAACAAAGGTTGAGGCCTTTGAATACTTAGAAAATCCTCTAAGCTAGAGGAAGTCGAAATCTTAGAAGGAGGAGAGACAACAATCATCAGATCGGTTGTGGAGAGGATCTTGGACCATTAGATCAATGTCCAGTGAACAAAGGAATCACAGAGGAGAGGAACTAATCCCATCTGTTGGATCTGAGCATGAAGGAACAATAACCATTGGATCCAGAAGTAAATGCACGAGACTTAACCCTTGTGTGCAAAGAAGAGTGGACTGATCAAAGTCCTGAAGTCCCAAAGTAAATTGGGACCATCCATCGTCAACGAGGACAGGTGGCATAGGATCCACAACTTCGGAGGATTGTGGACAAGGAGGAGGACAAATAGCTGGAGTAAATCTTGGTCAATGATCTCCAAGGGACATGCGTCAGCAAATTAGTAACTCCAGAGAAATCACTTCGAGAGTTTCCGATTGAGAATTGAAACTTCTGAAGCCCAGAGAGCCAAATCCCAGAAGTAAATCTCAATTGTCGGATCGAAAGGGACACGTGGTGGATATCTGTTTTCCTCGAGTGAAAATAAAGTTTGAGATTTGAGGTTCTCGAGTCTTGGAGAGCCGAAAGAGATCTGAACCATCAGATACAGAGGGACACGTGACAAAAGATCGTAGACTTTGGAGAAATAACTTCAAGAGTTTCAGATTGAGAGTTGAAACTTCCGAAGCCCAAAGCATCAAAGGGACGAAACATTGAAGTGTCGAAGGGGTGAAGCGCTGAAGTGTCAAAGCGCCAAAGAGCCAAGGAGATCTTGACCATCAGATCCAGAGGATAGGTGGCATGAATATTTGGATTCTGGGTAAATACCCAAAGTAAATGTCGACTGTTGGATCATCTGAAGCAGATATGAACCATTAGATCAATAGCTTCAGGAAATCCCTTCGAGAGTTTCTCAATTGAGATTTGAGATTCGCGAAGATCGAAGTTCTAGAAATCTGAAGTGAATCCCAATCGTCCGATTAGTCGAAGTAGATATGAGCCATCAGATCACCCGAAGTAAATCTCAAGCGTTGGATCACCAAGGTGAATCTGATCCGTCAGATACTTCCCATTCAAGAGAAGGCAAGGTTTGAGAGTTGAGAATTCTGAAGTCCAAAATTCCAGAAATTCGAAGTAAATATCAACCATCTGATCAGTCGAAGCAAAGTTGAGTTGTTAGATCATCCGAAGTGAATATCAAGTGACGGATCAGTCGAAGTGGATCTGAGTCGTCAAATCCAAGGGAGACGTGGCAAAATTCTGAGAACTTCAGATAAAGATCCAAAGTAATTCATGGCCTTCAGATCCAAGGGAGACATGGCGAAAATCTAAGAACTCCGGATAAATATCTGAAGTAATTCATAGCCATATGATCTAAGGGAGACATGGAGAAAATCTGTGGACTTCAGGTAAAGACCTAAAGTAATCCTCGATCGCCATATCAAGAGGACACTTGTCAGTGGATTATAGGATTCAGATAAAATCCATTGGGAAAAAAGGGTGAAGTTTGAGATTTGAGATCTCAGAAGTCTGAAACTTGAAGGAGATCTCGACCATTGATCAAGAAGAGGGCCACAGGACCATTGATCCAGTTGAAAGGTCAACCACCCAAAGTAAAGGCATGGTTGTTGATTAGGAGGACAGATTTCCATAGATTGTCAACTAAGAAGATTGAAGTATGGAAGAGAGCAGGGTTTTGAGAGTTCAAACTCCTAAAACTCGAAATCGCGAAGGAGATCTCGTCCGTTGATTTTGCAAGATGTTAGATCTGATCCATAGGTCTAAGAGGGGTAGATCTGAACTGCCATTTTTCTAAGTACCGTCAATATTGGGAGATCGAAGGTCCCATAGCATTTTGGGGATAGGAGTTGCATAGACGTTAAAAATTTGAGGGCGGGCCGCAATTCAAACCGTGGATTTGAAAAGAGGACATGTAGAGGCTCGAGGAGGATTGCGAGCTGAAAATAAGTTTAATTCAAACCTCCTTTGGCTTTTCCCACAATCATGTGGTCACATAAGGTCATCGCCGAAGGTCACATCAAGAGGGGGCTTATCCAGAAAAGGAGCTAACACCCAGTACTCTCTGATTTCACAGGGGAGCGAAAGGGAAGGTCGCAGGTGCCCTTAAACCTACACCAAGAATTCAAAAGGTTCTGTGTTTAATTAGAGAATGATACCATCAAGGTCTCAGAGATTAATTTGGCTTCAGAACAAAGATCCTTGACCAGGAGGTCGGACTGGTTCCCCGACTTTCCAAATTAGAAACCATGAATGGAGATTTTGTCCTTTAAGAAAAGAGAAAATTTGTATGCCTCGTGGTGTGTTACAAATTGGTATCAGAGCATGGTTACAACACTTGGCCTGCTTGGGCTCATGTACGAGTCATGTAAGGAGGTATTGTTATCTTCATTTACTTCTTGAGGAGAAGGATTGCAGATTGAACCTATGATTTTGGGAATTCTTATTGAATTTCAGCAGAAGAATTTCTTTAGCCCTTTGTCTAAGTGATAACTACTTTTGCCAGAGTAGGGATATGCTAATTAACATTTATAATAATACTTGACTGTGGATAGCTGAAGGTGGCAGGGTTCTATCAAGGGAAGTTGAATCCCGTAGGATGGTGTTTGTTACCCATGATTTTGGTCATCATGATGATGTATTGATGATGGTGTACTCAGGCTCTTCATAAGAACTTTCTCCTGAGAAAAGTTACTTTCATCTCTTCCCAGAAAACTCATTTTTGAAG
>JASDQU010307716.1:44188-57462 GCA_032191745.1 Picea mariana
CACTTCTTCTCTAAAAGAAAAATCTAAGGTTCAAGCAGTGGAAGATCCCATCGAGCATCAACAACAAGTTCTCCAGATCTTAAAGGACAACCTGACCATGGCACAGAATTGCATGAAACAACAAGCAGATCAACATCGTAGTGAAAGAAGTTTTGAAGTAGGGGATTGGGTGTTTTTAAGACTACAACCATACAAACATATGTCCCTCAAGCAAGCCAAGAAGGATAATAAATTATCACCAAAGTACTATGTCCCTTATAAGGTGTTGCAAAAGATTGATACTATGGCATACAAACTGGAGTTGCCTGCATCTTCATGAGTACACCCAGTTTTCCATGTTTCATGCTTAAAGAAGGTTATAGGCAACAAGATCCCAGTTCAAACTATATTACCAGAACTTGAAGAGGAAGGAAAAATCATATTGAAGCCTGAAGCCATCACTGACACAAGAATTTGCCAGCTAAGGAATAAATCCATTTCAGAGTATCTCATTAAATGGACGAAACTACCGACTGGAGATTCCACTTGGGAAGATGAGTCTTTTATACAGAAGCATCCAGAGTTACTCAAGCGTTGCGGACAACACTTGTCTCAAGGGGAGGGGTATGTTAAGCCCTAATATTGGCTCATTACCCCTTAATTGGGGCATATTATATTAGTAATGTTATTTTATTTATGTCAGCTTTAGGCCATTAGTTGTAATTATACCTCCTAGTCTCCTATATATACCAAGGAGACATTTTCATTTTGAATCATCTTGTACTTGAACATTTAAGTGGGGTAAAAGGAGGTTTCCCCCTCAAAGAGGCTTATTATCTAAAATTATCTCTTTTTCAAGGCGTTGAGTACTTTTTCTGAGGATTTTTTATGCTATATTGATATTTGGTTCTTAACAGATGGATGACCTAGTGTTTGTAACACTGCTTCTAAGCATGGGTAGTTGGAACTTCAGGCACTAATGATGGTGGATTATATAGTGGTTAATACCTTTGTCGGCTTAAAGGAATCTGATAGGATCAGGTAGGATCCTTGGCAGTCATAGTTACTGCTTTAAATTAAAATCGGAGTATATAACTCCTCATGACCAGAGAAAAGTGGGATGGGTAAAACCCTATGGACGCTGAGGCAAGAAGGTTTTCTTGCTAGACGCTGTCACATAAAGAGGAAATTGACCCTAATTGGTTATTTCCATGAGAGAAGGAAACATCAATATGAGACATTACTGTGAGATTATTCATGTAAGTGACTGAAATCTCAAACTAAATGATACTAATGATGAAACTAAACTATCAAGTGAATGCATGAGGTAAAAAGGTGCAAGAGATGAACCTACTTATACATGAATGTGTATACATTATCATAAGGAGGATTGGAAGATTCTTGGGAAAAGGATATAGAATCCTGATATGTCCATGTGTGTGAATGACATGGAAAAAGTGCAAGCGATAAGCTAGCAGGATGAATACTTATTTGTGTTTAATTATGCTTGAGTTCATAGGTTTAATGCATTGTGGAGCTTCCTAATATGAAGCCTGATATTAATACCAGTTAGGTATGAACGATATTGAACATGCAAGTGATGCACATGCATGATTTAAGAGTATAGCTATAGATACAATATGGTTGCCCTGATGAGTGAAATATAAAGCAAAAATTTCTCTTGTCCAGAATAAATGAATACTATGGATGCATGGATGACTCCATTCCGAAGAGTCATGAAAGCTATGTTTCAAATAATAGCTTGAGGGGGAATGTATTCCCTTTCCTCAGGAAATACTAATATAATTAGTTAAAAAGGGTAAATGAGAAAATATGCTCTATTGTCATAATAAGAGGCAAATGATTATGCCTTTGAGAATCACATGAGAAGGATTGTGAACAATCCTGAGTTGACTGATCTTAAAGGTAGAGATGTAGGTGGGTTGTGAAACATACCTATGACCACTACGGGAAGGTTTAGGATTATGAATATGGTTAAGTACATCATGGATGTAAGTTAACAAAACCAGAATATGTATGGATACATAATTTGGGTACATGAAAAATATGCCTGTTTATATTCTTTATGGGATATTTGATAAACTGTTGAAGCTAACTAAAGGTTGAGGCCATCACAAATAGTGATGGATATGTAATAAGGAAGTTGCATGCTGAAGGAGTTCCCTGTGGAGGAACTGTGTGAAGACTCTGTTGGGAAAACAAAGTCACAACTTTAATGACTGCTAAGAATTAAGCAGTGACCCACAAGCTTATATATATATATATATATACCAGAATCTTGGATTACATTTTGAAAAACAACATGTAAGGAATAGAAGACTAATAAATGAATATTGACCATTCTGATAAATGAATGGTAATGTACATGATGCATAGGTTCGTGTTCCATTATGAACAAAAAGGTTTTCTATTAAAGCATGTTGTTGTATTCCAAAAAGGTTAGGGTGGGGCCTAACCAAGGCTCCTCAAGGAAAAGAGCAGGGAGATACCAACAGGGAGTAAATTGAAATAGCAGAGAAAATACAGTGAGTCCTTAGAAATAACTCAGCTGGGCTGAAAAGTCCTAGGCAATGTAGAAATAATTTGAAGAAGGGGACAACCCTCAATTATTTTCTTGCTGTGTATTATGTTTTTCTCTGGGATGAGAAAGCTAGTACATTGATGAAAGTAAATGTTTTAACACCATAGTGATGATGGTTGTATTACTATAGAAACGATTGAGAACTGTTGTGTTGCACTCATGAAAACATTAAGGATAATGTGATGAAGTGCATACAGATATGCTAGGACATGTCTGAAAATGTTTTATTAATTTGAATGCTATTGTAATTGCATTTTTAATTTACATGATGATGTATGTCATGTGTAGAAATAAATAGATTGGAACCATTGAGAAAGACAGTTGTCCATAATGAACAACCTCAATTGGAGGATGACTATGATAAGGTTCTTGTTGAAAGATTGTTGAAGGGACTTTATAATTCCCCATGGAGCACCAATGTTGGAATAATATCAGAGGGGGTGCCAATAACCAAAACAGGTATAAAAATGTTCAGGCCTATGTGGCACAAGGTATGAAGGGATTGGGTAAGAATCCCTTCTGAAGTATTTTATGGTCTTAATGTTATGTATGGAACATTGAAAGGAAGTTGTATGCCTTGGATACCCAAGTAGGGTATGATTCATGAAGGATAACCTAAATGATGGAGGTGTGAATCTATGGTAGTAAAGACTGATTGTAAACCTCAGAAGAATTCATGAACTGATATGTCATCAATACATGGACCAATCAAGGAACAACTGTAAACAAAAGTGCTCATAGATAGCACGTTGCATGGAATTGATTCCAAGAAATGCATGTTTTCATAAAGGACAAACAATGGATTTCCATTGAGGAAGGAGGACCTTCCAACATTTCTACTTACATTGTATAGGTGTTAGAGAAAACCAAAGTTGGGTGGCCATGAGTGTTGGCACCCTGGTTATTAATGAAGGATGAATGCTTAAAGGCACTCATGTGAAACTTGTAGTTTCATATGTATTGAATTGGAATCGTGATCATCCTATAGCCGGAAGCATAGTCCTACTACAACAATGAATGGGAATGAATAAACCATATGGTGAAAATCTTGGCTAAGCTCCAACGCACCATGGCAAAGTACTTTTTGTAAAGTGTGGTAAACTTGAAATCAATGCAAAGGTGCATTGGGTATGAATGTGGCCACAAACGTTGGCACATTCATTAAGGTCAATTGATATCTTAATTACATTCTGAAAAATTTGGTAGGATGAAATGATGCATACGTAAGGAATGATGTATCCTTTTTGCTTGGTATCCTTGAATAGATGAAAATGACTTGGACTGTTAGTATGCTTGATTTTGAAAAGGTAATGTGCATGAAAACTTGCAATTTGTTTGGCTGAGGAATGTTGAAATTGCAGGAGGAAATGGATCTTGGATATGGAAGTATTGTAAGCCCATAAGGAAGACCAATTTCCTACTGAGCCAAACCGCAAGGAATGGTATTTCCTTTTTGTAAAAGTGAATTTGATTGTTAGTATGCACAATTCTAAAATTGTTTGTGATGACATTATAAAGGAGCAATAAAATGTATGTGCATGGAAACTAACAATTTGTTTGGTTGATTGAAGTTGAAAGTGCAGGAAGCAAAGGAATCTTGAATATGGAAGCATTGTAAGCCATAAGGAAGACCAATTGTCTACTGAGACAAACTACTATGGGAAGGAAATTCCCATAATTATGAATTTGTTTCCTGTACGAAACAAATATGGAAACAAAATGTGGAATTTGGATATCTTTGGGTCACAGATTTACAAGAAAATTTTGAATTTAAAATTTATGATGATGTCTCGTGAATTTTTATATGCTTGTGATATGGGTGAGAAAGATTATAATCCAATCGCATGAAATAAAGACTGAATCAGGAGAAGGATAGTAACCTTCGTCCCTATCTATGATTGAATCAAGAGAAGGAGAGTAATCTTCATCCCTAACTTTAACTAAGTCGGAAGGCTGTCAAGCTGTAAAAGCATGAAAAATGGCCATTGTTGAGCCATGAGAACCCTGTGGTAGGCCATGATCGCCTAGAATATATTGTGTTGAGGTAACACAAGCCAGAGGGATGCCTCAGCAGAGCAATTCTAAGGGGTGCCTCAACTGTAAGACTCGACAGAGTCTCTGGAATTATTTATGTGTGAGAAAACCTTGGCAAGGCAAGATGGATCACTCGAGGGACTGTATAGCGGAGAAGGGGATGCTTGAGCGTGGGCCTGGAGGGTGAGTGACCTCAAGGAAGAGGATACCTTAATATTTCTTCTAAACTATTGATCGGGATCATGCACATGATGGGTAGTTATTTCTGTGTGAGAAAACCTTGGCAAGGCAAGATGGATCACCCGAGGGACTGTATATCACAGAAGGGGATGCCTGAGCCTGGGCCTGGAGGGTGAGTGACTGCAAGGAATATGAAACCATGACATTTATTGTAAACTATTGAATTTGGATCATGCACCCAATGGGTATGTCAAGGAAAAACAATGATCCTAGATAACAAAACAACCATGTGGATGCAAATCCACAAACAGTGCAGATTATTATTGTGCTAAGATTATGAAATTTTCCTAGAATTTTTTTTTGTATGCAATGTTTTTGCATAATACTATGATGAAAATGCTTGTTGTCGAATAATTATTGAAAGAAGGTGACCAAGATTAAAGATCTGAAAAAGGACCTGACCGAGGAAGAAGGATCATTATTTCTGAAATAGCTGAATGAGAAAAGCATGACATGTGTTTTGAGAAAGAACACCGAGGATGGTGTTCCTTTAAGGGGGAGGGAATTGTAACACCCTTGCTTCCCCCAGCTTGTAATTAATCATAAAATAGGATTACCATGCTAAGGCATGTGGATAGTGTAAATGTATTATTGTTTGAGTTTCCAATAACTCACTGTGGGGGAGAAGCCTTCAAAGTACTGGCCATGATATCACTAGAGGAAAGAATGTGAAAACTATAAGGGAGGGTCATTATATCAAATAACCCCAAATTCCCTTGATGAGGATAATAAACCTCCTTCGGATCCCAAGGAGAGAAATAATTTAATGAAGAAAGGACCAGTGGATGAATTATCAACCACTCCCATAAATGGAATCATGGCCAAAAAACTTCAGAATGTCAACTCGAAGTACCACTGGGTATGGAAGACCAAGCTGACTGGAGCTCCCTTTTGACAGAAGGAACATGATGAGTCGAGGACCATATTGGAAGAAATATATACAAATCGATAAGGAGAATTCCCAGAGCTCTCCAGGGGATAATGAACAGAAGGTCGTGAGCTTGATGCTGAGTGAGCATCTGATAAACCTCGCTGAGGCCATAAAAAAAAAGGAAATCTTTGAAAGTTTTCAAAGAACAAAACCTGAGAAGAAGATGAAACAAAGAAAGATTCCATGAGAACTGCAAGAGTTCCCTAGTGATATCATGGCTTGGCACGGGGGTGGCGAGAGTGATAAGAATGAAGGCCTCTGAGCCTATGGTCAGGTGGAAGGACGAACACCCATAGTCAGTTAGTTGGATACCATCTGTAATACATAAGTAATCACATATCTTGTGTACTTAAGTGGTACTATGAATTAAAATTGGGTATCCTATGAATGTTGTAGGGATAGATATGCTTGCTTAATGATTTATACTGTATCCTGTTTTGGTGTCTACTTGATTGTATAAGTAGGCAAGTATGAAATTATATGGATGGGATATGTTTTATACTCATAAATGCTTGCATCTTATGGGGGCTTAAGCTAGAGCCATGAACTGTGAGTTCATCGACCTTGGGTATAGTTTCATGTATGCATGTCGACCCTCCTAGTCATTCTAAGTCCCTTAGAGGACGAAGTCTTCTATAGCTCAAGAGAGATAGTGAACGTGTGCACGGGCTCTCTGCGAGGCAAATAGAGATCAAGAACCACTTAAGTTCTAGAGTTGAGGAATGAACGTAAGGGGTGCGCGGAAGGATTCTTCCAAGTCTTACGTTCTAGAGAAAGCACGCAAGGATCTTAAGCCTTTCAGAGCCAACAAAGCTCAGGACTAATAGTGATATTGAAGTATCGAAAGGGAAGGCTCCTTTGTTCGGAAGACGAATGAACGAGAAACTATTCGGAGAGCCAAGGTCCGTTGTGACCATTGGATATGGAAAGGAGTGTGGGAGTTAACACCTTGAGTCCTCCAAACTTTGGGGGTTTGACGAACTGTGATTTCGTTGTAAGGTAAGTAAAAATTCCCAAAGTCCTGAAGTTAATCTGGACCGTGGATCTCTGGATCTGTCGAGATCCTTCTCGGCCATTCGACCTATGAGATTTGGAGTCCGCTCTTTGGGAGAGTCGCATGTTGGAGTGACCAAAACCATGAAGGTGAAGTTACAGAGCATGTAGGAGACACTCAAAAAGTTACCAAACACTTTGCAGCTTAGTAAGGAGTGCTTGAGAAAAATTTACCAGGAGGGCACAAATATTCCTTTAAGGAATAGAAGGGACAAAGACCTTCGAGGTCCGAGCAGTTGAAGCTCATAAGAGATAGTGCTAAGAGGGAACAAGAGTAGGACTTATTCCAAGTCTTGAAGCTTAGAAGAGATAAGCGCTTTTCAGAAGTGCAGACGAGGTCCAATAGACGTAGTCATAGGAGGAATAAAGGTCGGGGCCTTTGAATACTTAGAAAATCCTCTAAGCTAGAGGAAGTCAAAATCTCAGGAGGAGTGACATCAGCCGTCAGATTGGTTCTGGAGAGGAGCCTAGACCATTAGATCGATGTCCAGTGAACAAAGGAAGCTTAAAGGAGAGGAACAAATCCAATCTGTTGGATCTGAGCGTGAAGGACCAGTAACCATTGGATATGGAAGTAAATGCACAAGACTTAACCCTTGTGTGTGAAGAAGAGTGGACTTTTCAAAGTCCCGAAGTAAATTGGGACCGTCCATTGTCAACGAGGACAGGTGGCGTAGGATCCACAACTTCAGATGATTATGGACAAGGAGGAGGAAAAATAGTTGGAGTAAATCCTGGTCATTGATCACCAGAGGACATGTATCAGAAGATCAATAACTCTGGAGAAATCACTTCGAGAGTTTTCGATTGAGAGTTGAAACTCTATAATCCCGGAGAGCCGGAGCCCAGAAGTAAATCTCAACCGTCGGATCGAAAGGGACACGTGGTGGAGATCCATTATCCGCGGGTGAAAGTAAAGTTTGAGATTTGAGGTTCTCGAGTCCAGGAGAGATGAAAGAGATCTGAACCGTTTGATCCAGAGGGACACGTGACGAAAGATCGTAGAATTCGGAGAAATCACTTTGAGAGTTTTAGATTGAGATTTGAAACTCTCGAAGCCCGAAGCACTAAAGTGTCGAAGGGCCGAAGCGCCTAACTACCGAAGGGATGAAGCGTTGAAGAGCCAAGGAGATATAGACCATCATATCCAGAGGACAGGTGGCATGAATCTATGGATTTAGGGTAAAGACCCAAAGTATATGTCAATTGTCAGATCATCTGAAGTAAATCTGAACCGTCAGATCCCCCGAACTAAACCTCAAGGGTCAGATTGCCAAATTGAATTTGAGTCATCAGATTAGAGCATCAAGAAATACCTTCAAGAGTTTCTCAGTTGAGATTTGAGATTCATGAAGTTCGAAGTTCCAAAAATATGAAGTGAATCCCAATCTTTCAATCGGCCGAAATAGATTTGAGCCATTAGATCACCCGAAGTAAATATCAATCATTGGATCACCAAGGTGAATCTGAGTCGTCAGATACTACCCATTCAGGAGAAGGCAAGGTTTGAGAGTTGAGAATTCTGATGTCCAAACTTCCAAAAATCCGAAGTAAATCTCAACCGTTTGATCAGCCAAAGTGAAGCTGAGCCCTCAGATCGTCTGAAGTGAATATCAAGCATCGGATCACCCGAACTAGATATGAGCTGTCAGATCCAAGGGAGACATTGCAAAAATCTGAGAACTATGGATAAATATCCGAAGTAATTCATAGCCGTCAAATCCAAGGGAGACGTGGCAAAAATCTGAGAACTCTAGATAAATATCTGAAGTAATTCGTAGCCATCCGATCTAAGGGAGATGTGTAGCAAATCTGTGGACTCCAGGTAAATACCCCAAGTAATCCTCGATCGTTAGATCAAGAAGACACACGTCAGTGGATTATATCCTTCGAATAAAATCCATTGGGAAAAGAGGGTGAAGTTTGAGATTTGAGATCTTAGAAGTCCGAAACCTGAAGGAGATCTCGACCATTGATCGAGAAGAGGGCCACAGGACTGTTGATCTAGTTGAAAGGTCAACCACCCGAAGTAAAGGTAGGTTCGTTTATTAGGAGGACAGGTGTTCGCAAATCATCAACTTGGAAGATTGAAGTACAGAAGACAACAAGTTTTTGAGAGTTGAAACTCCCAAAACCCAAAATCACGAAGGAGATCTCGTCCATTGATTTTGCAAGAGGTCAGATCTGATCTGTAGGTTTGAGAGGGGCAGATCTGAACCACCAGTTTTAGAAGTACCTTCAATATCGAGATATCGACTATCCCATAGCATTGTGAGGATAGGAGTTGCACGAACATTAAAAAGTTTAGGGCAGGCCGCAATTCAAACCATGGATTTGAAAAGAGGACATGTGGATTGTAGGCCGAAAATCAGTTTGATTCAAACCACCTTTGGTCACGTCTGTAATCACATGGTCCCGTAAGGTCATCTCCCAAGGTTACATCAAGAGGGGGCTTATCCAAAAAAGGAGCTAACACCTAGTACTCTGAGATTTTGCAGGGGAACGAAAGGGAAGGTCGTGGGTGCCCTTAAACCTACACCAAGAAGATGAAAGGTTATGTGTTTAATTACAGAACAAGACCATGAAGGTCTCAGAGATTTGTTTGGCTTCAGCATCGGAGATCCTTGACCAGGAGGTCAGACAGGTTCCCCGACTTTCCAAAAGCAAAATTTTTTATGCCCCATCGTGGGTGTGTTACAGTGTGCTTGACCTTGAACAACCTGATATTATATGGGAATGTCATAGTGGATTTGTGGGAGGACATGTTGGTAGAAAGGAAACTACTAGAAATATCTTACAGGCATGACTATGGTGGCCTATAGTATTTAAGTATGCTAAGGAATATGCTTGATTCTGTGATGTATGTTAGAGAGTGGTAAAACCTTCCTGTCACTATGAGTTTCCTCTACACCATGTTCGCACAATACAAGCTTTTGAAACATGGGTTATTGATTTCATCAGTCTGATAAATCCTACATCTAAGCATTCCATGGAAATATAAATAATTACCACAACTGACTACCTGACTCACTAGGTTGAAGCAGAGGTTTTTTAGGATTGTTCTATGACCATCGCAACATGGTTTCTTTTTTAGAATGTTATTACCAGGTTTGGTTTTCCTCGTAGATTGAACAATGACCAAGGAGCCCACTTTCTCAGTTAAACTATAGCGACCCTTACCAGAGAATGTTTTATTCAACATCATAAGTGCAATCCTTATCATTCGCAATATAATGAAACAATGGAATCATTTAATAAAATCTTGGAGAGGGGGTTGACTAAGGTTTTTTGCACAAATTGGGATGATTGTGATGAGCGGGTTCCAGCTATGTTATGGGCATACTGGACTACCATGAAGCGATTAAATAGGTACACTCCATTCAGACTGGTATATGTCCAAGAAGAAGTTGTTCCAACTGAGTTTCTCACCCCAAGTCTATTCATTGCACAATCTACCAAGATGACCAAGGATGAATCCATTGCTATGCGGGTGGAGGAATTGTTGGAACTTGAGGAAGCTAGGTTCCTAGCAGATTTTTATTAGTCTGTGGAGAAATCCCAACAAAATTCCTGGCACGATCGACATATAAAGTGTAAGTCATTTTTCCAGGGTGGTTTCGTGCTCTTATATGAAAACAAGTATCATAAACATATGAGCAAGCTCAAAATTCATTGGCTTGGTCCTTTTATAGTTGCAAAAATCCATCAATCTGGAGCTATCAAATTATCACAACTATGTTATACAGTTATTTTCCACCTAATCACCTAATGGGCATCATATAGAGGTTAGAATCCTGAAACACTAAATTATACCACTTTTCCCCTGATTTTGCAGTCCCTTTTTGCCTGGTCATTGGTTTTCCCTTTACAACCCATGACTAGAAAGTGTTGGTCGCTCCTTGTCCTCTTGCAAAGAATGACCATTCCCTCCCTACAAGAATGCAGCATGAGATCGGGTCTATTACTCCCTATTTAGGATTGGTTTCTGTGATATGATATTAAACCCTATATTTTTTGTGGTTTGACCTTGAGAAGTTTTTCATCTTTGGAATGGAGTTCTTATCCAAACTAGCCTTTGATATTACCTCTACTATCTTGTAAATAATGGGGGTATCTCATGGGAAAAGGGGGGGAGAAAGGAGAAAGAAAACTTATTTTGGTGGTTTGAGTACAGAGCTTGGGAAAGGAAATTGGGAAAGGACTGCATCAGCTTCCTTTATTGTAATTTGTAAACCATTTTTCCATTAATATAAGATGTACAAGATTTTCCTCCTTACTTTATTGTATGTAATTTTTATAATCTTTGTAGGGAATTGATATTATTATGTTATGTCATTGGATATATTATCCATTTATACATGATTCACTTGATATTGTAAAAACTTTTGTTGTGTCTCTATACGTGCAGATCCATGTTGGAAAGAGCAAAGGGGATTTTCGAGAGAGTTAACAGCTAAGGAGCATGCAAGGAAAATCGTCGGCTCACCAGGTATAGGAAGATACTAAGGGAAGTATCTCCTACAGGGTTAATTTACCCTACAACAGATTAGTGACTCCACTGGGGACAAGTCAAGGGGGGAATATTAGTAGTGGTATGTCCTCAAGGTGACACCACTATCTAAGTTTATTTGGGTATAAGACATTTGTATTACTTTCCCTGCCCATTCACAAAATCCCTCTCCCATGACCTTTCTGCCTAGCCACCAAGCATGAAGTGGTATCCCTAGTTGATTTTCCTAGGTTACCTTCCCAGGTGACTGCAATGGTGGTACTTTCAGTACCTGAGACAAATGTGCAACATACGATTTTGGCTCATTGGGAGGGTACTCGGTTACATCCATTACTTGCACCTATGGATTTCCATTATGGAGTAGTTGTGGGTAACTATTTCTCATATCTTTTTTGACGGCCTCATCTCCCATCTCTAGATGATCCTTACTTCCTTTTTTCCATGTTAGAAGGGAATTTTTTTCTTTCTCTTATCTTATAGGGACTTTGGTAGTGTGTGCTCTTTGATTTAGCATACCTTAGGTTGATTTTGTGTCTATGGAAATAATTCCTAGTACTACTGACCAAGGAACCCCTTTTCACGCAAAACCTTTTTCTTTTTCTTGTTTTGGAAACGTTTTTCCTCCCTATATTGCTACATTGAGTCTTCCTAGATCCACCATAGGGTTATCGGTATGGTTTTTTTCCACTCTAGTGATCCAAAATGCTCCTATTTCTTTGAATGCAATCCCTCTACCCCAAGAACATCAACCTCATGTTGACCCTTTTCCTTCTCTACATGTTGCATCTTATTCCCTTTATTCTTCGTCACCTGGTGAAAGCCTTGATGCTAGTAACCAAGAGGATAAGAAGAATAAGAAAAAGAAGATTAATAAGAAGAAAAATAAGCAAAGGATCAATCAACCAATCATTGCTCATCATGATGGGAGTGTTGATGATGCTGGAAAACCTACCAAAACAGGTCATAAGCCCAAATTCCCTTTCAGGATTTGTAAGGGTGACCACCTTCTTAGAGATTTCCCTGGTCCTCCCAAGGTCTTAGAAGTGTGTTCTATGGGTTCCAAAAAACCCATGTCGCCAACCTATGGAAATCATGTTTATGACAACCCATCAACTAGTGAGCATACGGTTAGGGGGGAAAAGGGTAAGGCCAATATTACTTTTTGTTTATGCAAGGAAATGCACTGCACTTACCTTTTCCCTCATATGGATGAAGCTTCTAAATTATTGGAATACATTGTTGTTTTCCTGCAAAAACCTCCAACTACATCCCATGGTTCCTCTCCCGACCCAACATTGGTTGATGAAGTGGTCAATCTGATTTCATTATCAGTCGATATCACTCTTCCCTTAGAGAGTGAAGTCGATACCACTCAATTTATTCTTGTCACTAAAGATTCCTCTAGAAAAGGGGGCATTTCACCCATTTCACCAAAACCCCCTCCAAGTACTGAAGTTTTTTCCTTTGATTGGAATACACTAACATCGTCTTCCTTCCTAAATTCATTTTCAAATCATTTTGTAGACTTGTGATAAGAACATATATCGTACTATTATAAACGAAGGCTCTTATGTCAGCATTGTATCCTCAACTGCTTGGAAAGATATTGGTTCCCCTCATCTTATGCCAGTCACCCATCATCTAATGGTGTTTAATAGAAGAAACAATTAACCTTTAGGGATCCTTCCTCAGCTTCACATTACCTTAGGAGGCAAAAAAAATTATATTGATGTTATGGTAGTTCAAGTTCCTTTGGATTTTAATTTTCTCCTTGGGAAGGACTATGTCTATGTCATGAAAGTTGTTGTGTCCAAACTATTTTGAGTGATGCATTTCCCTCATGATGGAGACGTTGTGACTCTTGACCAAATTTAATTTTTTAGTCCTGATCATTCATTGATTTTTATTCATACGACCTCCCTGAA
>JASDQU010307716.1:57488-67873 GCA_032191745.1 Picea mariana
GTTGCATCATGCCCCATGCCTTTAATTTCTAATTAGAAGGAACCTCTTATTGTATACTCACCTTCTTTGGATTTAGTTCTGATAGTTGACATGGTAACTCCCTCGCCAGGGACATTAGAGTCTATTCTCCCCCATGTTGATCAAAGTGAGTCTCTCGACATGTATTCCTTCCAGAGTGTTATTATTTTGTCTAATGAAGAAATATTGGAAGCCATGGTCAAGATTAATGAGAATAGTTCCCTTTCTGTGTCAATATCATTAAAAAATGAAATAGATACCCATGAGCATAGATCATTGTCTATGTAAATCTCATTAAAAAATGAAGCGGACCCCCCTCCAATTGAGTTGAGTCTTGTACTAGATATAGTACTCAAACCTTCATTTCCTTACATGTGTCAATTGCTCCTATTCCTTCCTGTCTCTCTGGTGAACCTATTCCTATTAGTAACCAAGATTCTAATCGGGTACAAAAGAAGAGTCAGTGGATGAAACAAAGCTTTGGGGGCATGTATCCAACCTCTAGAAATCATGTTGGAGTTAAGCCGCTAGCTTATGTCGATCATGCTCAGGGAAAAGTAACAACCTATGAACATCATGTTGGGAAGAAAACCTTCAAATTGGTATCACCCAATCATAGTTTTGTTCTCAGTTTCAAGCTCGCATAAAAATGAAACCAATCCCAAGAATAGTTTTTCTCTATTTCAAGCTTGTGTAAAAATGAAACCTACCCCGAGCATAGTTTGTTTTCTAGTTTCAAGCTCATGTAAAAATGAAACCAACCCTGAGCACAGTTTCAGTCTTTATTTCAATCTCATGTAAAAATGAAACCAATATCGAACATAGCTCATGCTTTGTTTCAAGCTCATTTAAAAATGAAGCAGACACTCTGAGCACAATTTTATTCTCTGTTGCAAGCTCGTTAAAAAATGAAATAGATAACCATGAGGCTAGTCTTTGTTCTTTATCGTTCTCATAAATACATGAGAATAAGTTACCAAGTATAATTTTATCACTTTTTCGGGCTCGTAAAAACTATACGAAAAAGGAACTCTTTGGAGTCTCCTTTAAGCTCTTTAAAAACTCCCTAAACATGAAAAGAGTTCTAATTGAACTTGTTTTCTTTCACACTCATTAAATGGATCTAAAAGGATGTATATTCAGTGTAAGTTTACCCCTTTTTCATACAGAATGGATTAATTATGAAAAACGAATACCCTAGTCAACCT
The DNA here is from genome assembly GCA_032191745.1 of Picea mariana. NCBI lineage: Eukaryota > Viridiplantae > Streptophyta > Pinopsida > Pinales > Pinaceae > Picea > Picea mariana. Next base: position 58,715 of record JASDQU010307716.1, read on the forward strand.
TGGCTAGAAGAGTTCTCCCTTGTATTCTTTTATCCTTTTTCAGGCTCAGGAAACTAAAATTATGAAAACGAACACCCTTGGAGTCTTCTTTGTCTTTTCAGACTCTCTAAATATGAAATGATGAATTGAGCACTATTATTTTCCCTGGGCTCGACAATAAATCCACGGGTGAGAACATTGAGCATAATTTTATTTTCTTTCACGCTCGCTTAAACATGAAAGAAGCAAAAAGAGTGGGATTTTTTTCCATCTAGTCATCTTCACAAATGACACCCATATATTGAGCTGCCCTTAAACAATGAACTTGTTTTGTGTCTATGTACAATGGTTGGGTTATCCATTGTCTTTGAATCATTACCATCTCCATGAGTTCTCGGACTCCACCAACTGTTTACTCTTCCAATCATTAACATAAATTGTTTTGGTCCTTATTGAGTCAATGTTGCTAAGTCAAGTTATTTATCGTGCTTATTTGTTCAAGGGAATTTACCCTGTGTTGGCCATTTTAATTCCTTTATCCCATTCATCACAACCCTCACTATGTCAGTTGTGCTCTACTACTATACTCTTCACACCCTCTACCTTTGCATGTTTTGTGTCGATTGATGGGGCATACATCAAGGCCCTCCTTCGATGGATTTCATCATGTTGACTCCAGATGATTATCCAAGATTAAAATCTAGAAACCCGTTAGTACCCTGGGATTTGCAGACATCAATGACAGATTCCCTTACATTTCAGTAGTGGGTTTGCATCATTGGCTCATGTTGAATGAATCTATGAGTGTTAAAATTCAACTCATTTATTCACACCTGTTATATTTTACTAGGTATATTGAGGTCCATGATCATCATCGGTGGATTACGTCTATTAACGATATACATCAATGACCAGTAATCAGACGGTTTCTACCATGCTCGAACTCAACTCATTTATTCGCATGTTGAAGATTCATACCATTGGGATTTGGGACAATTCCTTGGGTTGGGACCACCACATTCCTTGATGGTATTCCCTCCCAAGTTGTGATGCAATTATTCACGAGTACTTCAAATATTTCTCTGGCATCGAGTCATCTCACTTATTTGTATACTGTGACATAGATCCACATTTGTATTTGGTCATGGATGTGTTTTCAGTTGTGACATGGATCCATAGTGTATTGTTTTGTGTCCATGATCTACTTTTTCGCGTCATGCATGGATCCAAAGTGTACTATTTTGGTAGCTATGATTAGTTTTTGTTACCTTTCATGGGTATTCCCACCTCGGGGATGTTATTATTATTTTTGACTGATGATGGTTTCTTTCTAGGTTCCTTTGCTCAAAGATCTGTGATTTTGTTTTTAAATTATTTCAGCCATCAGACATCTCTTCTGACCTCACACTTTAGGGGGCATCTATTATATAATTATTTTCCACCCGATCAACTGATAGGAATCATCTAGATGTTAGCAGTCTAAAACACTGAATTATAACATTTTTCCCCTAAATTTTCATTCCCTTTTTTCATGGTCGTTGGTTGTCCCTTTACAACCCATGACCAGAAAGAGTTGGTCACTCCTTTTCCTCTTGAAATGGGCGACTGATCGCTCCCTGCAAGAATACAGGGTGTGAACGAGTCTGTTACTCCCTATTTAGGATTGGTTTTCGTGAGATGAGATTAAACCCCAGATTCTTCATGGTTTGACCTCAAGAATCTTTTCATATTGAGAATGGAGATATTATTGAAACTACCCTTTCATATTATCTCTACTATCCTATAAATAATGGGGGTCTCTCATGGGAAAGGGGGGGGAGAAAGGAGAAAGAAAACTTATTCTAGCGGTTTTATTACAGAGCTTGGGAAAAGAACTTGGGAAAGGAATGCATAAACTTCCTTGATTGTAAGTTGTAAACCATTTGTCCATTAATACAAGATGTACAAGATTTTCCTCCTTACTTGATTGTATGCAATTTTTATAATCTTTGTAAGGAATTGATATTGTTATGTTATGTCATTAGATCTATTATCCATTTATACGTGACTGACTTGATCTTGTAAAATGTTTCTTTGTGTCTCTATATGTGTATATTTGTGTTGTCAAGAGAGAAGGGGATCTTCATGAGAGGTAAAGGCTAAGAAGCATGCAAGGACAATCATCGAATCATCAAGTAAGCCTTCCATTCCATCAAATTGTAGATCATTTTCAAGTATGAATTAGATCTAGGAAAATATATCATTTACATCTCTATTATGTCGTAGGTCTAGGAAGAGCCTAAGAGATGTATCTCCTGCAGGGTTCATTTACCCTACAACAAACTCGATGGAGTTCTTCAACCTATTTAAGTGAATGGCGCATGCCTGAAGCCCTACCCGTCTGCTGCATAATTACAATTTCATTACGCTCTTGGTTCTAGGAGTGGGTTAGTAAGTAGGATTTCCATTTTTGTATCTTTTTTAGTTTTTGTCAATACATGGTGACGTGTTATTTGTTTATATGTATTAGTTCTTCATTGTCCTTTCTAGGACATCCATCCTAGATATTCACTTTGTGGTTAAGGAGGTCACAGTCAAATCCTCTCATACTTAATGTTGTTGAAATTTGAATCTTGTGCTCTTGTGTCATCATGTGGCTCATTAAAATTTTGTTAGTACCTTTTTACCCGTCATTACATATCTATTTTCACCGTCACTTAAAGTTTAACAACTTTATGTATTTTTCTAGTTAACTGCTCCCCTGCTCATTACTTTCTCAAGTTGATCTAATATCTCGTTAACAACTTTTTGATTATGAATTTAGTTACCCAAATCATGTCATGGATTTTTCCGCATTTGAGGGATTAAATTGATGCTAATTCCTGCTACTATCACCTTTCAACATTTGACCTATGGTTGTCACGTCACTTTCCATGTATGGACTATAAAATTTCCTTTGCTCGATGGGACAAATTGGACCATTATACCACCGATGATGCAAGGATCCTCTCCCATGATCCCAAACCATATGGGAAAACCAGAAAAGAAAAAAAAAAGGTACAGAGAAATATATTTCATATCTGTGATGGTTGGTCTCATGTCCCAGTATCTTTTGCACCATTATTTACCGTTGAGAAAGGCCAGGAACCGTGTCCTAGACATGCACAGTCATGCGAACCCCGAGGTCTTTGCATGTTCAAATATGTGCAAAAAATACTTTCAGCCCTCCATCTATCTTCATCGACCATAGTCAAATTCCTTCATAAGGACTTGGGAATAATAGATAAATCCCATCCTACAAGAGTTAGCCCAAAAAAATATAGGCTATCTCAATGAAGAAGTTCAAATACGATGACCCACCTGATCTAGACCTCCATAAGGGAGAATCCAACCAACCATATTGGATACAGAAGTTAGGGGAAGGTGTTCACCATCACGTCAAGGAAGAATTCAGCCTCTCATACACCCTTAGCTCAATCCCAAGGACAAAGGGAAATTCAAGAATTATCCCTAAGGTGCAGTTGTGTTAGGTCACCAGTCGATAGTTGCGACTAACGATAAGAGATTCAAGACATCAGTTATTGGTACTCTGGATTAGTAAGGTGGAGGATAAGAACAAGACCTTAAACGTCCTTCCAGTTATCCTGAACCCAAACCAACCCATGACAGAGTACAATTATATGGTATATTATGGAAGTCACGGTCCAATTCAGGTTGCTTGGAAGGAATCCAAGCTTCACATCCATTGGTTGCTCCACAAGCATTTGTTCTTCGTTGGATGTGGATAAAAAATGTGAAAGGATCATTTTCTATGGGAATAAAAGTTGACTGTGGATGCAAACATACAACAAGGATGTAAGCAAGTAGACATGGCAGGGAATTCCATAAGAAGAATATATCTATTGTATGACACTCAGTGGGAAGCTATGAAACAACTCAAGGAGTGTATATCAACAGTCTAGGAGACTTATGTCAACATCCAACATCCAAATTTTGCTGCATAATTGGAGTGAAAGACTTTGATGGTTACCAAACCCACAGAGTCTGAGGTACCTGATGTCACCACCGCATAGGAATTTTTTGTGGGCACATCAATTTTAGGAAGGAAATGGAAGGATAGAGTCTAGCAAAATGACAATTTTCGACAACAAGCACTACATATTGTACCATAGTTGGGCCCTCCATTTGAGGGAGAGAAGAGAAAAGAGGTGAAAGGTTGACTTGAGACGAGTCAAGGATTGTGGTTGGGGCCTATTGGGCCCTCCTTTTTTAAGAACCAATTTTGCGAATGCATAAAGGATTTGTGAAACCCCATAGCACATCAACATTAGATACAAGGGGTGAAAAGATAACTACCAGTGTGCCAACAAGGAAAAAGAGTGTTGCACCAGCTGGAGGAAGAAGTGGAAAATACTACAATCTTCAAGCGCAAGAAAATACAAAGCGGAAAATCTAGAACATTCAAGTGCATGCCAGAAGGAAGCAGAATCAAGAAAGTGTAACAATGGAATCAAGAAGCCAATAATCCCCATGTAAATTTTATAAAGCATGGATTTATTTAATGGGTTTGGGTTTGATTATGTTCTTTTTCAATTATGTTCTATTCAATTCTGCTCTGTTTTGTTCGGTTTCGATTCTATTATTTTCTATTATGTTTGGTTTTAAGTTTATGTTCTGGGTTTTCCATTCGTTCTGTGTTTGGTGCTCTGTTGTTGTGGGGTTTTTAGCTTTGTTTTTATTGAGCATTACTGAGAAAGAACTACAACTATGCAGAATGCGAGAGTCCATTTTGGATATATCATTACATATCCTATTGTATAAGTCTTGATATGAAGAACAACTCTATGCATGACAATCTGGGGTATGAATATATGATGGATTATTTAGTCACTTAAAATTTTTCATTATGAGGATGAATATATGGTCTCTTTCTTGTGTAATCTATCTTGTGTTGTGTATTTACTAATTGCATTATTGTTTTAACAACTTTTGTTATGTATGTGTTTACTTTAAAGTAGAGCAACATGAACCATTCACTATCTTTATCAATATAGTGCTTATGATGCTACGATATCTTTACATTTAAGTATGAAATTGTGCTATGATGTGTTAGATATTATTATTTTTCCTCTATAATTCTCTTTATCACACAAAGTATCGACTGTGCTTTGAGTGAGACCTCCTTCCCTTGCAGAAGGTTGAATATGTCAATGCAACTAGACTATAGTGGTACCCTTGTTGGTAACCTTTGAGAACTCTGGTCTCCAATTCTACACCAACAACACCTTCAGTAACCACTCACACAACTAGATCAAAGATCAACACATTGATGTTTTTACGTGGTAAAATCCACAACCCCAACCAACACGGCCACTTGGAGCAATTTATTAATGAAAAATAAAATATTACAGAGATATTTACAATATATTTTCTCAAAATAGATCATTAGAAAATGACCCTCCATTCTCTTTAAATAGAGATCATAGAAAAATTAGGTGCTAAGCCACATATCAATGCAATTGATAAAATCGATGAGAATATGAGCCATTGAATCATTATATGTTGGAAACATATCATGACCATTGGATTAATTAACTACAAATGCATACTAATGCATACTAAAGAAACAAACTAAGAAACACACTTTTACCCAATGATACATTATAGACCAAGTTGATCTTAACTAACTCCTAAGTGTCTAAATATCCTAACATCCCCCCTTAAGAACAACTTAGGATGGGATTGAAGTATTTACAAAGGTGACACAATAGGAGAAGGAAGAAGGAATCATAGCCTATCCCATACTAGTGACAACTTTCTAAACCCCTAACATATATTGAAGTTCGGAAAACTTCGCTTTTGTAAGAGAATTTGTGAAAATGTCTTCAACTTGATCTTTTGTAGGGCAGAATAGCACTTCGATAACTCAATCATGAATGAGATTTATGATGAATTGAATTTGTATCTTGATGTGTTTATTTTGTTGATGTTGAAATGGAACTTTGGTGAGATTGATGGAACTCTTATTTTCGCACCAGAGGGTGGTTGTATTTTGTTACTAGAATCCAAACTCTGAAAGGATATGTCGAAGACATAAGGCTTCTTGATTTGCATTAACCATTGTCTGATAATCTTCTTCTAATGAAGAAAGAGAAAGAGCATATTGTTTCTCACAAGCCCAAGTGATAGGTCCAAAACCAAGCATGAAAACATAAATTGTAGTAGACTTCTGATCATCACGATTGTCGGCCCAATATTAATCAGTGAAACCAACCAATAAAGGAGTCACCCCTGAGTTGTAATGTATCCTGAATTGAACTATACCATGAACATACTAGAGTATCCTTTTAATGTCTTTTTAATGGATTTGATGGGGTTCTTGCATATACATGGAAACAAGACAAACATCGAAGGACATATCAGGATAGGTATGAGTCAAATATAAGAGGCTATCAAATAACTGATGGTACAAGGTGGTATCAATTTTTGGAGAAGCACGAATGACAGTAAGTTTGACTCTAGACTGGAAGGGAGAAGGGACTAGTTTAGAATATTCTATGTGAATGTGATGAAGAAGTTCACCAGCATACTTAGACTAGAAAACAAAAATCCGTTCCTTGACTTGCAAAACTTGGAGGCCAAGGAAATAGTGAAAATATCCTAAGTTTCTCATTTCATATTTCTTATTAAGGTTGGTTTTCACATGGTTTAAAATTTTAGGGTCACTACCAGTGAGGATAAGGTCATCAAGTTAAAGAACAAGTATTATGAGATGGATTCTTACTTTCTTGGTATATACATTAGGGTCAAAATGGCATCTAGAAAAGACAGTGTCAAGAAGAAAGTTGTCCATTTTGGCATACCAAGCTTAAGGATATTTCTTAAGACCATAAAGAGATTTCCTAAGAAGGGATGATTTTAGGGGCTAAATTTCGCTCATGGGCTAATTTTCCATGGTTTTTCCAAAAAAGAGATTCATTATTTAAAAAATGATTCACCCAAATTCTATAGAATAAAATTATTTTACCTTAAAAATCGCCACAATTTTATAAAAACTATATAAAATCCTTAGGAATTTGAATATTTTTACAAAAATATAGCCAAACATGTATAGTTGGCATATGAAGGATTAGTAAGATTCGCCAAGGTTTCTACATTTTAAAATAATTTTCCATCCTTAAAATCATCCCTGTTCCTAAGGTGACAAACAGGGTTTGAGTCATTCTGGACATAGCCAGGAGGTTGTTCCATGTATATTTCTTCTTGAAAATCCCCATGCAAGAAGCAAGATTTAATATCCATCTAATGGACCTCCCATTTATGTGAGGCAGGAAAGGAAAGAACAAGGTGGATGGAATTCATTTTGGCTACAGGGGAAAACGTTTCATTATATTCAATGCCTTCAAATTGAGAGAATCCTTTCACAACTAACCAAGCCTTGTGTCTTTCAACACTTCCATCCAATGCACACTTAGTTTTGTACACCCATTTACATCTGGAAAAAAAAATTCCTTTCGTAAGAGGTACAAGATCCCAAGTATTGTTTTCTATTAAAGAGTGACACTCTTCATTCATTGTTGTATCCCAATATAAATGACCTATAGCTTCTACAAATGTCTCTTGATCATGAGTCTCTAAAACTTGATCCAAAAGAGAAGAGGGTCACTGGTGTAACATCGCTAGCCACCCACAAGTTAGGCGTCGTCACTGAGTAAACATCATTTTTCCCTGATACCTATTTGTAACATCCACGACCACCCATGTCAGGCCATGCTACTCCAAAAAACTATCATGCTCAAATATATGTATATATACATCTAATGCAATTTTAACCAGACATAAACATTTTGTTCATACACATATTCGTGTGGAAGAGACAATAATACATACAAATTTAACAGATGATTTACATTTTTCTATCACACAACATAATGCAGAAATAACAGTAAAAGAATACATGCAGTAATTACAGGCAAACCCATAAATATAACAACATATACATAAATACACAACATGTAACCAAACTTGGAAATGGTACTTATACTTTAATTGAAGTACACAAAATGCATGTAGACCTTCCATCAACCCCCCAGCCTTAGACCACACTGCTCATCACTCACAGCAGTGGGTCACCCCCGAGTTGGGACTAAACTCCACCCAGGTGAAAGTGATTCCTAGACTTGGTTGAGGCTATGGGAAACTGCACAATGTCACAGGAATTATTCTCTCCAAGGATCATACTTACGCCCACAAATCACAAACTCTCATTCCCCACTTGTTTTTCCCACCCTAGGAAGTAAACACCTTCATTGTTCCACAATCCATCAGCTGCTCCACTTCCCTTTCCATGGCTTCAGTAACAGGCCGAACTAGGAATTCTCAGAGCTATGTAGCGGCTGCTGGACTCCCTCCAGGAGGAATCTCTTCCTCAGCAAACTCTGTCACCTGGAGAGAGTTGCTCACAGGCCTGTCAACCTGCCTCTTCAAACCACAACACAAAAATCGGATAAGGCAAGGGGACGAATCAACAATTACAAAGGTTCACAATGGCAGAAAAGGCTCTAGCTACATGCTTGTTCGGTGTGTGCATGAAATGCTCAAGGGATGGCCAGAATTCTGAGGATGATCTCACAGGAAACAAAAATGGTNCCTAGTTGACACTTGGCTCTCCATGAGCTCATTCCTCTCCACTTGGAGTTTGTTCCCCTTCCCAAAGGAACTTAGGATAATTGGGTTTATTTCCCAACTTTAGTATTTTTCAAGAAATACATTATAATATTCCCTTGGGTTAATCCCTCAAGATTATCCCCTCTTTCCTAGACTCACAACCCCATCCCTTTCCCTACCTAGTGGAGATTAGTCCCCCATAACTCTTTCTTCATGGTCGGTCTACACACAACGATGTTGTTATATTAATAATATGAATATTTACATGTACAAAACATGCACCTAGCCTTTAACATCTAAGCTCCCGGCCTAATCAACACATAATCCTACCAACTTATAAATACTTGGCTCACCATCCTACAAAACATGTTACATTCATAATTACAATCGGGGCTCATCCTTGGGGTATTACAACTGGAATTGTAAAATTGTTTGACGCTGATTTAAAGGATCACCAGAAACATCACCACCTACTTTGCATGTTGAACGGACACATGTAGGAATTTTTTATGTTGGTGCAAGTTCATGTTCTAT